>VUQR01004337.1:1666-25066 GCA_015108515.1 Hemichromis elongatus
GTGTGGGGGGGGGGGGGGGTGTTGGGTGGTGTGGGGGGGGGGGGGGGGGGGTGTTACTTGTCACAAGGGTATTCTCAAAATCAAAACGCAGAAGTTAAGGAAAGCAGAAGAGCACAGCGGAAAAAAAGAGAGAAGAAAAGATATAATACTGCAAGATGTTAGGCAGAGTAAGAAATGCACTGAGCAGATGGTGGTGTGCTCTCAGGTGTATGAAGACCTGCAGAGAAAGATCTGTTGCACAGAGGGAAGGCAGTAAAGATGCAGAGATAGGTGAATAATGGGAGGTGCTGAACAGGAACGGAAGGTTGTGCGAAAGCTACAGAACATGGAAGTAAACTAAAAAAAAAAATAGCTTAGAGGAACTGGATAACGGAGGCTGGCGTTCAAGAACGGAAGAGAGGATGAAGAGAACAGAAGCTGGGTGCAGTAAAGGCACGGATGGAGGCATGGTGAGCAGGTTAGAAGTTGAGGTGAGAGGCAGCAGGATACGAGGTGACCAAAGAGATGAAAGACAGGGTTAGAGGGAGTGAAAGTTAGAACAACTCAGATATGCTTCATAGGTGGAAGGAAGGGTGGATGGAGAGGAAGGAGAGAGATACGGGATCAAAGAAAGATGTTTTACAGAGCAAATAGATGAATCAGGGCAAAGATGGAGGGATGGAGACAGACGGATAAAAGGATGAGCATATGGATGAAAGGGAAATAGGTCACCTACAAAGTATAGAATGGAGGGAAATGAAAAGGAGGGGCAGGCAGATAGAAAGGAAAAAATCTGCAGATATAGACAGATCACTTACGGAAAAGCTGAATATAACAAGAAAAAGATAACAAAAGGCAAAATTTGGCTCTAAGAATGGAGAAACATGGTTCAGAAAATGCCAAGATATCAAGCCCTTCCTACTCTATCTTACATATATTGTTTTCTAATGTTTTTAAGCTTAGGAGACTTTTTTTTTCTTTCAAGTTCTTCCTCACTCATCTCTTTAACTCAACGCCCACTTTTCTTCCTTACTCATACTTTTCTTATTTCCGTCCCAACATGTTAACATCAAGGTTGACTCTTTTAATTAATGAGCTCTTCAGCTGCTGGAGAGGTCACTTAAGACCGAGTAGGACTTGATGTTCCCTTCTGCTTCCAGTCATTAAGGTTAAGTTAACTTAACCAGCTCTCCTTCACAGTTGCAATAAAGATATGTGAGTGGTTTAATTCCTCTCATTTGGCTTTTGGCAGAATAGCAATAAGAGTATGTTAAAGTATCCATCAAGCATGAGCTTTCCTTATCTTCAGCCAAGTCCTTTACCTTGCCTTACAGGAATATCTAATCGTAGAAATATGCTTGCTTGCTTGCTTTCATGCCAAGATTGATTTCACATCTTCATGTAAAAGATGAAGCCTAGCTGCCTGTTAGGTTAGCTTAACAATCTGCAACAAAATGCTGCTACCTTTGTTTCTTAGTAAACCACAGTCATTTTATGAGATCTCTGTTTGTTGTATTCTCAAGTTCTCAGTGAAAGTAAGACATCAGTGGTGCTCAACCTAACCGACACACTCCATTCCTTGGTATCATATGCAGGAAATCTAGATTAATAATCTCCTCAAATGCCCTGAAAAATGCAACAAAACATCTCACACACACAAACATACCAGTTGCAGCTTGTACATCACATCTCCACCTTTTGTTCCCTCTTCCTGATCTACTCTCGTTTTTCCCCCTTTCTTTTCATTTTATACACATGATGACCTTATCAATGCAGCTGTCATAAATCCCTTCTGCATGCTTGCTTTGTGTGTCATCGAGATGAGGAAGAGTATGAGAGAGAAGGTTAGAGACGGACTGAAAGAGAAATCTCATTCTGTGTTCAGTGTGAGGGCGCCTTTTATCTTGTTCCCTCTCATTTGTGAGGGTTTGATCAAAACATTTACCGACGTGGCGATTGGTACAAAGACTAATCAAATTCGCACATAAACATGTGTCATAAAACTGGACTTCACAGACTGATAAACGCACACTCAAACACCAAGCCTGTCCCGCATGAAGTCTGTCTTTGAGCGTGAGGACATGCTGATTGATTGGTGCCTTGGGGGAGCTGTCCCTTCTCGTTAACATCTATGTGACTGTGGGATTGTGTGGATAGATAATTTTCCGCTAGCAGGCTCTGTGTGAGCATTTTTCTTTTTGCTGAGATGTTCGCATTTTAAAGGTTTTCAATTAACAGAAATATAAATCAAAGCAATGTCACCCCAAGATCCATTTAGTAGCTGTTCTGGAAATTTTAATCAGATAACATGATGATGATGTCTACAGAGAAATTAATAGATCTGTAAATAGATATATAGTACTATATTTGCCTATCAAATACAATATACATTATATTAGTACATGTACAGTTATTGTACACCCTCTTTCAGTTCTAAATTTTTATGTATCAAAAAAAACATCCCTAGCTGGTTTTAAAATGAGGTAAATACAACCTCAGATGAACATTATTACATGACATAATACACCATCTCATTATATTTTTAGCAAACATTAAGCCAAAACAGAGAAGTTGTATGTAGTTTATCTTACTGCTTGCATTGGATTGAAGAGTGTAAGTAGAAGTCAGGTGCTGCTAATCAAATGCGCTTGATTAAATGATCATCAGCAAGTGTGAGCACCTCTATTAAGGTGGCAGTGTTGGCAGTTTGTTGGTCTGGGGCATTTAGGTGTTTGTTAACACAATGTCAGAGGAGAGACATCAGTAATGATCTCAGAGAAACAACTGCTGCTGCCCATCAGTCTGGGGAGTGCTATAAGGGCATTTCCAAATAATTTATCATTCTACAGTGAAAAGGATTATTCACAAGGTGAAAACATTCAACAGTCGCCAATCTTCCCAGGACTAGATGTTCCAACAAATTCACCCCAGTGTCAGACCATGCACCGCTGAGAGAAACTGCAGAAAAACCCAAAAGCTATATTTGAGATTCTACAGGCCTCAGCTGGCAAGATACATTTTAAAGTTCATGACAGTATGTTTAGAAAAAGGCTGAACAAGTATGGCTTGTTTGAAAGGTGTAGCACAGTGGTGCAGGGGTGACGATTTAAGATTTTTTTTTGTTTGAACAACCATTCAACAGAATGGCTAAAAAGAAAAGAATCAAGGTCTTGCACACTTTAACCTGACTGAAATGCTATGGTGGGAACTCAACATAGCTGTGCATAAACATATGTCCACCAACCTCAAGGACCAACAGCAGTGTTGTGAAAACAAATAGGCCAAAATCTCTCTCTGTTGAAAGCCATGTAGACAGATAGGCAGGCAGACAGGCAGGCCAGCCTCTGTTTAGCCGTTAGTATTTGACCTTGGAAACACTTCTGTACTTGATGAACAATTTCCCTGAAAGGCTTCAGAACACCTCTTCCTACGTCAACTTTTTGGTTAAGTTGTTATGTCAACTTTTGTTTCCGAGGTCAAGAATGAACTGAAATCATAATCATGTACTGAGCCAGTTAGATAAATCATTCTGCACTAAAGTACACTTTTGGCTTGAGTTCAAATTTGGTGCCTTTTACCCATAAACAAACAAAAAAAAAATAAAAATAAACTGCCAAGCTCTAAAAATATTTTTAGCAAACTCCTACAATCATACATTTTTGACACATTTGACATATTGAATTATTTTGAGCCCGATAGTTAATGATAAATGACTGGTGCTCATATATAAGTAATTTATACATAAGCAATTTGTCCTCAAAGCATTAGCTGCAGCTGCATTTTAGCATAGCGGTGCTTTCTTGTTATAAATGGATCCCTTAGATATAATAAGATTGTCTCATTCATTACTTTTGTTCTTCTCACCTCATCTTTCCTTTTCAGAGTTTGTATGCTCCGTTGAATGCTAATTAAGTCTTCTGTGCTTACCTTTGTTTACAAATGAAATAATTACAGGGTATGGATTACAAATTCATGTAATCAAATTGCTAATTACTTTGTTCTATATTTAAGAACTAATATTTTGTAACAAACAGCACGTCTTCTACTTCGTGTTCTCTAAACATGCTACAATCAAAATAACTTTCCCAAGAAAGCAAGGCTCCATTGCTTTGTAAGTAACATCCACCACTATACCAAATTCATATAGTTTGCTTTCAGTATATGACAGAAAATGCTGCACATAACACTCTGCCCTGTATAATGTGCAGAACTGTAGGAAAGAACGCCCACACCCCCCGAAGCTAAACAAGTCCTTCCAATCTACTTGTCAAAATTATATTGCTTTGACCTTTTCCCTTAGGTCTACCTATTTCCCAGTAGCTATATGCAGAGATTCACTGAACTGCTGATGTCTGCACCACCTTCCCTCTTTCTACACATTTGGATAAAAAGGTGATCTAGGGGGGTGAAAATATCTACACCTGCAATTTCAGCTCTTAATTTATACAGACAGGACGCACGAATGGCAAAGGGAACCCCCTGGAGCATTTTTCTTTACCACTCAACTGTTCCAGTAAACAAATGGAAAAATATATGCGGTTTGAAAATTGACTTGCTCTTTTTGTATGTTTGTGTGCTTACCATGTGGCTTTCCCTACATCAAGTAAATTTGTATGAAGGACTTCAAAAAGGGCAGCTACAGAGAGCAGATACTTGTTTACACACTGTTATTATTTGTGAGGATGATGTTGTTGGTAGCAGGTCAAAGAAAATTACAGTTATCTAGCCGTGACCTTAAACAACATTGTACCAACGGTTCAAAGGTACCTTGTAAACAAGGTCAATAGATTTTAAGCTAAGTTGGTCATAACTTGTTTTTCAAAATGCAATGTAATAATTGCACCAGTTTTACCATGTACACTTTGCCTTGCTGTTCATGATTGGTATAAATCTTTTTACTGAAAAGCTGTCACTGGGCTTCCAATCCATAGTCAGCTGCTCAGTACCAGCACTTTCCACACAGACCAAACCAAAGCAGGGGGATCGGCGTGTAAAATATTAATAGTTACATGTATGCACTCTAATCTATATGTACCTTTCAAAACTGTGCAAGCTGCCAATTCCATTGGCACTTATGCACCTCCATAACATCAGAGATGCAGTCGTTGCATTCTGAATAAGAGCTAATGAGCCAAATGGTCCCTGTCCTCTTCAGCCCAGAAGCTGCAGGGTCATTGTTTTTCAGAAATTTCAATTTGTCTAACCACAGATCAGTTTTCCACTTTGCCTCAGTCCATGTTAAATTAGCTTTGGCTAAACAGTGAAATGTCTCGATCATGTTCATATACGTCTTCTTATTTGCATGACGGTGCTTGAGTCTGTATTTAACGATAGCTCCACAGTGTTCACCGACAACGATGTGTTCCTAAGCTCATGCCGTGTTTCCCCGATAGACTAATGCCTGTTTTTCATGTAGTGCTCACTTAGGGCCTGAAGATCATGGGCATCTAATATTGAGTTTTGCGTACAGAGATTTCACCAGATCAGATGTATTAATGATATTATGCAGTGTAGATGACAAGATATTGAAAGTCTTTGCCATATCCATTGATAATCATTATTCTGAAATTGTCAAACAATTTGTAGACACATTTTTCTGCTGATTAATTGCGCTTTCCTTTGTTATTTCTGAGATGCTCTGCCACTCATAAATTTTTATTATTTGCAGACACTTGATTGACCTGCCACCAAATAACCTAATTAGTTTCACAATGTTCCACCTGTTTCGTTTTTTGTATCATGTACTTTCGCAGCCTTTTGTTGCCCTCATTCCAACTTTTTAGAGACACACTGCTGTCATCAAATTTAAAATGAACAAATAATTTCTTTATGAAATAGGAAAATGTTGCAGGTTTCCTGTGTTCTGTTGTGAACATGATATGGGTTTATGAGATTTGCAAATCATTGATTCTGTTTGGATTTACATTGTACACTTCATGATTGTATCGGCTGTCACTGCTTACATGGGGATGTCCCAGAAGACTTGCCAGTTTTGACCCAAGCAAAAGATCATCAGGTACTTCAACTGTGAGCAGTGTGATGTTTGTGTATATGCATGCATAGCATCCGAAGCAGTGTAACACAAAGGTTATCCATTGTGTCACTAATTCATTTAAAACGAAGAGGATGGAGAGCAGGGTTGTCTGAGTCAATCTATGTCATAGCTGACTGTTTCCCAGTGTCCTTTGATTCACTGTCCTCTTGTCACACCCTAAGGAACAAGTTAGCACTTTTATGCGTATGTGTGGTGTGTGTGTGTGTGGGTGTGTGTGTGTGGGTGTGTGTGTGTGGGTGTGTGTGTGTGTGTGTGTGTGTGTGTACACACTCTTATTCCCTTGCACTACTGCATATGCACTTTTACCTCTGTGTGAAAACAGTATACATCAGTTGTACATGACATAAAATCATTGACCATGATTTTTAAAACTCCCCTCATGCTGGAGTGATCGCTCAGGCTCTAGGGTAAACAGTCATAAAGTATGATTGACTTCCACCACTGAAGCTTTTATTTAAATGTGGAAAATTTCATGAAAATGTATAGCACTCTCCGGGCTTGTTAGCCTTGATGATATCACGTTACACAGGAATTTAGCACTCATGTTTACTGTAATAAATTGGTGTACTGACAAGAAAGTATTTCAGTTACTTAGTGCTTCCCCAAATGTGGTTAAAAGCATGTCTTTCTTTTATTAACAAAAAATTTCTTTCTTCAAATCAGTGCATAAAAGTCAGCATTATAACGGTACAATTTTCAGCTGATGGTTATTTATCATATTGGTGTGTTTTTAGTAAGATATAGATTCAGATAATATAAATTCATATCTTAAAACAACTTAATCATAGAAGGAAGACATTACCATATGTTTTGAGAAGCATTTTAATAATACATGTATTTCTTTTTTTTACTCCAGGTCTTTCATGATGACACATGTGAATCACTAAACATGAGGACATTTTTAGCCAAGCTAAATCTGTGCTGAACAGGGATCACTTAAGCTGAAAAGGGGTCATTTGTTTGCCCTCTTTGGAGTACACTAAAGCCCACTCCACTTTACATTAATAATCCTCGTTCCACCTGTTAAAAACTGCCGATCTGAATTTAAAGAGCGTGTTGGCTGACATTGACCACCGAGGACAAATACAGCCACTTTACCAGCTTTATTCACCTTCAAATAAAGAGACCTCTCTGCTGCAAACACTTTAAGTTTGCCATTGGGCACAAAACACCAGAATAAAGACAGATCCCAGAGCAGCACAATAAACACAATCGGTTATAGACAAGCACTTAGATTTTAACCAGCCGATAACTCAGCGCATATAAACACACAAGCACTAAGCTAAGGACACACTCAGATTTACACATGTTGGTTGTTTGTGAGCTTGAATCTTCTCTTGCATACTGTAACATTACCCATCACAACTAAGTGAAAGCTAACCTAGTTCTAAACTATCAAACAACAAACGTCGTCAATGCGTGGGAAACAATGGGTTTTACAATTCCTCATAAACACAAATAAACACACACTCAAAGGTAAAACAGCATACAGCATGTATTCCTGCCATGTTTGACTCATGCTTATATAGAAACTGCAATGGCTGGGAGTGTAAGTAGCATGAATGCTTGCTTGAAATGAATAGATCAAAGTAGGTCTCAGCGATACCTCTTCTGATCAATTGTTATAATGAAATAACTTGTGAATACACATTGGGGGCTCAAAGACAAGCAAAAGAGGAAACAGGAAACAGAAAAAATATCCACAGAAAAGCTGCTGGGAAAAAAAAGGAGTGAGGAGTGGAGAGAAGAGAAGAGGATAAGGAAAGGGATATGCTGGGCAGGTTAAGTGTGGTGTGGGGATACGGCGTAATAAAGACATCTTGCCTCGGAAGCTTTAGTGTTCTTGTGAGAGCTGCAGACACAAACAGCAGGAGGATTAAATACAAACCTTAGACCCTTCTTCTCCTCTCTGTTGTTGGTTTTATCACTTTGTGGCTCTTTTCTTCACATCCCTTGGCACGCACTTGACACATGCTGTTTCTAAACGCCTTCTTCAAACAACAACTAAGCTGTTATTTTTTCCTCTAATTTGTGTTCTGGTGTTTTTTTCTTTTCTTTCTCCTTTAGTATCCTTATACAGCCATACTCACTGAGGTTTAGGAAATGGCCATAAACGTGAATGATCTACAGTCTTTACAAAGTTTTCATCATTCTAAAAACGAATTTAGCCTCACAGTCAGACCTAACAGTCATGTGATTACATACACAAGCATTAAGGCGCTTTGGTCACTGTGGTCCAGACCAAAACAACTACTGGGAGGAGCATTTACATTTGATATATCATCTATTCAATTCAATTCAATTTTATTTTTATAGCGCCAAATCACAACAACAGTCACCTTAAGGCGCTTTATATTGTACACTAGATCCTAAAATAACACATATAGAGAAAAACACAACAATCATAGGACCCGCTATGAGCAAGCACTTTGGCAACCGTGGGAAGAAAAAAACTCCCTTTTAAAAGGAAGAAACCTCCAGAACCAGGCTCAGGGAGGGGCGGCCATCTGCTGCGACCGGTTGGGATGAGAGAAAAAAAAAAAAAGGGATAAAGACATGCTGTGGAAGAGAGACAGAGATTAATAACAGGTATGGTTCATCTCTTACTTTGAATCGCTCTGATATTTACAGATAAAGAGTTCATATGAAATCTAAGAAATTTAATATCGCCTTCTGATGACATGCAGTAAATGTCACTCCTAAGACTGCAGAGACTACAAAGACATGACTCTTTGTAGAGCTTACAACAATGTTTTGTTTTTTTGTTATGGTTGTTTTTTCCTATGGAGGCAAACACATTTGTCTCAAGAATTTTACCACTTTTTTAAAATATTCCCATCTCATCCACTCTGAGAGAGTTTACAAGCTCCCTCCGGGGAATTTGCCAACATGTGTCCTTATATTCTCAATGATTATTATTCTCTCAAGTGAGTTTATCCTGAGTTTATCCAAGCACTTGATGTTGTCAAATGCTTGCTCATGGGAGTGGTTTAATTGTTGGAGTTTTCTCTGTATCATTGTAGGGTCTTTGCCTTACAATATAAAGCATGTCCTGATAAATGATATCATGATAAATTCAAAACTTTTGATGACAATTTAGCTAGAAATGCACAGAAGAAATAAAGGGTACTGAACTGGCCAATCAAAATAGATGTATGTGTAGTTATAGTATATATAGATAGTATAAGTATTATATTTTGGTACAGGGTTTAGGAGGGGCTCATGCTTATGAAGGCATAGATTTAACATAGAAGTATTAAGTCTGTGCTCAGTTAGTGTCAGTTATATTTTGCTTGAGTAAAATTAGCAGTTGTTTCATTGTTTCATGCTAACAATAATATGATGAGAATCATAAAAGGTGCAATATACAACATAAACAACAGAAGTACAGAGTCTCATTATTAGCTGACATAGAACATGCACATAAATTAGCGAAAGACATAAAATGTTTTTATATCTTTGGATTTTTAATGGCACCAGCTCTAGACTGCTTCTCACCTTTTCAATGCAGTGTTAGATGTTGCTCTTTTGGTCTATTTATAGACACGGGGAGCTCCGTTTTGTTTCAAAGGTAGGGAAATACACAGTCTGAATGCACAGTCGGTGTGGCTTGAATAGAGAACCTTGGATTACAACACACACACACGCACACATGTGCAAGGGACAATGTTACAACACAATATCTTTACATGGCAAACTGATTTTTGCACTAATCTTTGTTATTATAGGAGGTTTAAAAAGAAAGTTACACAACTCTGCACATAAAAACAGTCAAGGCCATGGCTGATTTAAATTTGAACATTATCTTCTTTAATCTAGTCTCCTTGTGCGTCTCTGGAGTGCTTCAAAAGTTCCTGCATTTGTATCAATGGCAGCAACAAACTTAAGTATGAAGGAAACATCAGTTTTGTGTCAAACTGACCCAGCCTTGATGTGTAGGATCATCACAGAAGCAAGCTAGCTCCAATCACAAACAGGTTTTCAGTGGAAGAAGAGTGACCAGGAGCTTTCTCGACATTGTTATTTCATTGTACAGACTGAATTTGTACCCCAGAATGAGTCTGACAAAGCTGCATTCTGCTAGAACATCCTGAGATGTCTGTGGTGCATACCATTTTGTGATCCAATTTTCACTCAACCCCAGCTCTGCTTGTCAGATCTGACTCCCTGCAGCAGCTTTGTCCTCTTCCCCAAAATGAAATCTAGCATGCATGGCAACTGCAAGTTCAACTGGTCAGAACGGCACTCTGGGGAGCAGTCTGAAAATAATAGAGTGACTGAATGTGGTACAGTGACACACAAGGAAATATAGCAAGCCGATTTAAATAAGGTGAGGTTGGCTTTTAATGAGACGAGTATCAGACCACAACCTGTATATAGGTTGTGATCATCATTTAAAATCTATGAGTGTCACAGGCCACTGTCATTTAAAATGGATAGCTTGTTAACATTCTACAATGCTAATCATTTAAGAACAGAGATGTAAAACTAACTGTAAGATATACAACATGCCAGCTTAATCAAAATACCTCCTTTTCCACTCATGTTGGTGTGCGCACTGCAAAGCTGTCTCCCTCATTATATGTGGTCACATCTGATAAAGATGACAGATACACGGTTCATATTACAAAAAGCTTTTGTTTTCTTGGTTAATCTAGTAATTCAATAAAAACTAGTCTTTTTTTCACCCAGTGTCTGCCTAAAAAATGAATACATGAACCACAAGAGACATGAATCATAAATTAGCAATCAAAATCAGTTCATTATACCTTACTCCAGAAAACACCTTCCTTATCCACAGTGTCCCATCATCCTCAGCACCTGGATTCTGGACGAAAAGAGGAAGCACGACTGCACAGCAGACAGGCATTAAGAGGAACTCCACAAACTTAGCAAAGAAAGTTACTCCACTGTTCAACCAGATGGTTGATGAAGAGGCTTGCCTGAACCTGGAGTAGTCTTAATGTTCTGGTTTAACTTAGACAAGTATGATGTGTGTAATATGAGCAACTCCATCACACTTTAACATAGGCCCCAAAAAATGCTTCAATATTGTCGCCAAATGCCAAAACATCCACATGCCCAAACGCTTGATCATAATGTCATATGATTCAAAACCATATCAAAAAACATAGGCAGCACCGACACTTGAGCAGCTCTGTTAGCCGACCTGTCACTATAGGGCAAATTTACTCATAGGTAACTTTCACCAATGAGAATTTCTGCCATCAGGAGTTTCCACTTACTTACCAGAAAAAATATTAAAAACTAAATAATAAATAAACTTTGGACAAAAATGGTTCAGCATGTTGCTCCTCGCTTATCTCAGACAGAGTAAAAATAAAACAGAGACGCTACAACCTTAGACTAATTTGGCTGGGACATAGCAGGAGGGAAGTTACCTCCAGCACAACTTTTAGCATGTGTCTTAGGACGTGCTGGACACGCCTATGAGCGACTGGCTGCGCTGCTGTCCCAGCATCACAGTGACTCCAGGAGGGCTTGGTTCATCAGATCAAACTTCATTACCAGCCAGATCATTACCCGAGGTCACAGATGACCTTAAAAAGGGTGTGGAGGACACACCCCACACATCTTCAGTAATACTTTTTTATGTGTCAAAACATAATCATCAGCTAAAGCTGCTGTTTCCAGAATGCCTGCAATTTTACGCTCACTCACATAAGTGGCAACCTGATGGTTCCCTCTTCTCTTGACGCGTGATGGGCATTTGGCCAGTGAGACACAGAAAACAGAACGAGTGTGTGATAACACTCGCATACACACACGCTTTTTTTTTTTTATCAGAACAGCTTGTTTTAGTGACTAATACACAAATCTTCACAGACCATTAACTTGCTCCAATTAAAACATGAAGCAATATGTTGTTTTGCTAGCGAGAGTTTTTAGATACTCCTTCATCAGCCCTCGGGGATGACACCTTGAGTCTATTTCTGCGTCTTATCCCTGTGGTCATTCACATATGGTTGTTTGAGGCTTCTGGGTACTTACAATATGGTCAAGGAAAAAATGGATACTTTTAAACATGTTTTCTAGCGAGGTACTTGTACATACATAATCCTTACTTGAGAAAGAACACTTTCTTCCAAATTTCTTTGCAGTGTTTAAGGATGATGAAGGAACTTACCATATCTGTGATAAAATAAGTCATTGCTATTGGTTCAAATTCCTTTGGAAATCTCTTATAGACCTTTGAGATGACACCAACCACCAACCCACGGCCCTTTCAGGCTTGTCATCACTTTAGAAAAGTTTGAATTGAATTTGGCAGCTTTTCTTAAAATATGCTCATAGTAGAGACATTCACAACATGGGTTGAAATGTTATTTAAATTGGAGACCCATGTACGTTTCTTTGCCTGCTCTTTGAAGTAAAACTGTAATCATCCTTTATGGCCAGAAATGAAAGCAATGTACAATGTAACAATGTAACAACCTGCATACACCTCTTAAACTACACAACACAGCCCACAACATATTGTGTAAGTTTCCAAAATGTACTGTTCATCAGAACTAACTGTTTAACTCCTTGTATGTGACGGTACTTAAAAACTTAAAAACTTAAGTTTACCTACTTAAAAAACATAAAGGTATCTAAATGTGGGACAACAGAACAAGGAAGTAAATAAATGGAACTTTTAGAGAAAGAAAAAATCCATTTATTTTTGTACCTACAGGGTACAGTAATGGTAAACGCAGCTACACTCCTACAACATTTTACACTACCGCCTACGTAAATATGGTAGTATATAATGTTTTTCTCACACTGCACATAAAAATAAAGTGCAAGTACAAGTGCTTTAGCCTTGGCAGTTGTGACAGTCACTTTTACAGCTTTTTATTCAACTCAAATGTTCATTTTAGGTTCTAGTTTATGATGCTGTATTAGAGTGAAAAGTTTTTTTTTTTCCACTGAAACTTAGGCGTTTTTTCCCTGAAGACATAGCAGCTTTGATAAGTATTAGAAATAATTTTTCTATATTTTGTTCAACTAATATAATAGTACTGTTCTAATTCTTTTGCAGTGTGCAATAACATGTGGATGCAAATAACGACAGTGCCTTACACCAGAACCTACCTCTTTATCAGAAATATCTGGCTATCTAAAAATATAAATACTTAATCAGCCTTGGCGTATATTTGTGTTAACAAGCAGTCCTATGGATATTTGACACAATGGATTTAAATAAATGTCTCAAATTGATTTGAGATCAATTTGGGAACTGAATAACAATATGACCTCTTAGTATATCAATTTTAAAATGACTCGATTGTTTAAATATAAGACTAAAGCTAATCTAAAAGAGGTATGGGGGGGGAATAACAAACTAAACATTTTTTAAAAAATATAAATTAACTGAAATCTGAAACCTCACTCTGGTAACAAACTGACACTATACTGAACCTAAAATTAAAAACAATATGTATACATCATAACACTGATATCATTGTGTGTAATTCTGGACACAAAGCACAGCCTAGTTTCCATCTTTTCTATGCTAGGTGAAGTTTTGAATTGTTTAAACTTATAACTATTTATTTGAAAAACAAGTTTAATTAATTAATGACAGTTAATTCAGCAAAAGAAATTCATCTAAAATGTACAATCATGTACAAGCGGTGCTGCATTAAAACCTAGCCTGTTTTGTTTTTTATTGGTTTTCTGTATGGCTGTGTGTTGCATTTTGCAGCTCATTAGTCATTATTGAGGCAACATTAAATCCCTTAGCCAACGACTGACTTGGGAACAATGCGTGGGTGCATGAGCGTGGCTCCTTAGACACATTAGTCTGCTGTCTATCAGTGTGGGAATGCAGACAAGCTGAAGAGATTTAATGCATATACGGGAAACTTACTGCTGTCAGTGTGCATTAATTACTGTAATATTGAAGTTATGAGACAGATGCAACCACTTAGGTACAGTTGGGTACTCATTAGTTATGTTGCTAACTTTCAACTCGCGCTTCTTCTTTCAGCTGCTTACTTTTAATTGGTTGTACCAGTGGATAACCTGCTTCCACCTCAAACTGTCCCTAGCATGCTCCTCAGTCACCAACTCTCTGCCTCTCCTTCTTCACTACATCCACAAATCTTCTCTATAGTCTTCCTCTTTTCCTCCTGCCGGGAACCTCCATAATCAACCCTTTTTGTCCACCCTATCCTCTATCCCTCCTCTGCACATGTCCAAAACATCTCGATCTTAGCTGTCAATGATATAGTCACCTGTTACTAGGAACCATTATAGGGTGACTAAGCAAAGCCCAGCTGGAATGAGGAGACGTTCATCACTACATTAGCCCATTTTAATTACATATTTAAATTTTGATTTCAGTTCTGCTTGTTTGGGAAAAGATAGTTATAATCATTATTGATTTTTTTTTTTACAGCTTTCTATATTTTATTGGCTGTATTACTTTAATGCAAAACTGTAAATGCCATGGCCAGAAAAATCATTTTGTCTTATCAAATCAAATCTGAGATCTTTGTGACTCACCCAGGATGCCCCCTACCACGAAGAAAGCAAACGGCACGCATTTAGTTCACTATTCTTGCTCTCTTACCTACAAGCCAGGTTAGCTTATCTCAGCTCTCTTCCATTTTTAATAACATAAGCTTTAACACTTTACGACTGACTCGAGTAAGGTGACTACTGTTACTTTTTTGTGGTACTGGCAGTGCTGGTAGCTACTTCTCACACACCGGGGGAGACTCACTTCCGACAACAAACCTGTTAAATTTGACTGAGTCATGCACACAGGTGCAGTTAGACAGTTGTTAGGCCGCTGAGTGAAGCACGGAGGATGTGGACTTAATTTAGCAACCTATTTGTTGTCTGCTCTCTGCTGCTCTGGGCACTGTGGACTCCTGCTGGAGTTCCCTGTTAAACTGCTCCACTGTACACTGTGCTGTGATTGTCAAGTATTTCTATAGTTTCTGGATTGCCTGTAAAACTGAGTCACTGCATTTTGGCTCTCTAATTTAGTTTTGTGAACCAGCTAAGTACCACATGTATGAGTGACGTCTGTGGATGTGGTGTATGCTGGTTTAGACATTTTTTTCCCCCACTGAGCTGCCTTATTGGAGACACTGGCAAATTATAATAAAGTATGCCTCTTTGGATGCACTCATTTCATTACATGGGTTTGCTTCATGTCTTGGAACTGATTTACTGATTTTTGTCAAATGACAACACCTAAATGTTACATAAATTTAAAAAGGGTGGTTTCCAGTTGTCTAAATAAAGATACAATAAGTGATATGATGGTTTTGACCTAAAAACATGATTTTTGTTTATAGAATAAATGGATTATCTCCCCAGCTCATCTATATATCAAATGGGAATCATATGCATGGGCATTAAATGGCATGAATCTGAAAGAATATGGAACAGAGCACAGCATGTAGTCCAAAGCTGTGTGTATGAGAGAGAGAGAGAGAGAGAGAGAGAGAGAGAGAGAGAGAGAGAGAGAGAGAGAGAGAGAGAGATCATGTGTAGCATAATCTGTTTGAGAGAGCCAGGTCTGGGGATTTATTCCACACGGAACGTAGCCCTGCAGGGGTTTAGAGGGTGTATAGACACACTCCCTGCAGCATCACTGGTCATGATGAAGGAGGCAATTTGAAGTTATGCTCCTATTTTCCTGTATAATAGCTCAATATACAGAGCAAAACTGGACAGTCTAAAATATGCATAAATTGGGGTGTTATAGAGGTGGAAAGAAAAATGGGAATAGCAAAGGAGAGATATAAATCTTACTTAAAATGTTTTTCTTTGAAAAAAATGTCTCCTTCACCTCTCACACTTTAGCAGTTCACAAAAAACTACTTCAAGACATTAAACTCCACAAATTGTAAAATATTTCTCTCTGTAACTTCATCAAGCTACTTAATCATGATAACCTTGCGTGGATGTTTTACTTCACATTACATTTTCAGAACAGCAGTGAACTAAAGTAACACTATTAGAGTCTTTGAGTGTCCATATAGTGATATATATATTTGGAAAAAGAGGAGCGTAAAAGCCTCCCAGCCATTTCACAGTCGTGTAATCTCCTGTAAAACAAATATAATAACACAGTCTTGCATGTAGACAAACAAGCCAAGTAGGAAGGGAGCGCATGGAGTAACATACAGCTATATTAATATAGAGCTTATGTGACACAGATTTATTTTTGTCTATCGTTAAGCCTATGTTCACAGAGTGATCATAATTAGCAGAGCAGTTATTAGCTGAAGAAAGGTAATGTAAATTTGAGGGATACCAAAAGGCATCAAACATTCAAAAGAACGTAGGACACTATAGCCATGATGAATGGGAGTGATCACTGTAATTGTGAAATTAAAGGCAATATACAAAGCTGAAGGTTTGTTTATACCTACAGGTGTAAATGTAATAGGCTAAGGCAGGAAATGAAATTTGGAAACAGTACTGATAAGAGCAAAATTGGCTGCAGCTTTAGTAACAGAAAAAAATGTAATGGTCACTGCACCACACTATATCTAGAACAAAATATCTTTGTATTAGGTCCATTTATCAAATGTCAGCTAAAGCCAACACTGCTTGTTATAGCTGTTTCGAAATGGCCTTATGTATCCGCCTCCGTCAGACCTAAGGAATGTTGTTTGTATGTGGTTTATGGATTACAATGCCTCTCGTACCGCAATCCGTGACACGGTATTGTTGAAATAGTCATATGTCGAAGTGTCAAAGGGTCGCTTCCCCGGTCAGATCATTAAATTTCCAGGTGCCAAAAAACACCTGGCTGGGGTTGAACAATGGGTGGTCCCACATCAGCTATTATTATTGCAAATGCTGTGTTACAGCTGGTTGGGGTAGTAAAGGGCAGATCCCATATCAGATCATTAATGCCTCCTGCAGAGCTGAAACAGAAAGAGGAAGGAGAGGGTGAGGAAGAGAAACGAAAAGAGTTAGTGAGGCAGATAGACAAGATGATGCCTCGTCAAGTGTATTCTCTCTAATCGAATTTCTTCTCCTCAACTCCACAACATAGCTGCAAAAAAACTCGTTACCTGTGTAGACATCAGAGCGATTAAGAATGACCTCCATTCTAAGATCCTACACAAAGATGCACGCACTGCATTAAATTAGAGTCCTAGTTGACAAGAAGACTGGAAGGAATATGTGAACTGAGCTCGTGAACGAGCAGGTGGTATCCTTTGTGGTGCCCTCCCATTAAAACATTCTATTTAAGTGTTTATCTGTTTATTGACTGTATACAGCAGTGTCCAAATGAGAGTACGTTTAAGATGACATCTTTGTCTGTTATCTAAAACGTGTGTTACCACCAGTAAGAAACCTAATTGACATGCAAGACTGGAAACTGTTCAGCTATACATCGTAGCTACATAATTTACATGCCTGCCTTCCTACCTGACTTGCGCTCAAGTACAACTACAAAAAAGCCCTTCCAGTGATCACTTGGGGTCAATGAGTGTCTGTGTGCGGAAGTGTGAAAGATGAAAATGCAGAGGGAAAATGAGAGAAAGAAAAGGGAGTTGTGAAAGAGAGAGACATCAATCTTCCCAGTGCCCCCTGTGGTCCGAGGTACCTGTCCTGTTTCTGACATCAACAAAGCCAAGCCTTCTGGGTAGTAATCAATCAGTCACACTCCGACAAGCTGGCGGAACTGAATGGTCTGTTAGTGCAAGCGTGTGTGTGTGTGGGAGCGCGCGTTCACATGTGTGTGAGACTGTTTGTGTGAGTATTCAAGTGTATGAATGAGTGAAGGGAGCACATTAGCCAGGCTAAAGATGTGTAGAAGGAGAGAGATAATGGAGTGTGGAGGGAGTGGAGAGGGAAAAAAGACAAGTGAGACCTGTGTGAGAAGGAAGAGCAATGATAAAAAATTACAGTACAGAAAGTATGAATTTAACAAAATCATATAGAGAGTAAATGGCTGAGAAATGGAAAGGAATAAAGAGGGCTGGGCAGAAAAAAAAGACTGAGACAAGCTATTTTTCATAAAATCACACAACCTTTCCTGTCTCCCACTATATGTAACTGGCCCACAAATCATTTAAAGGCTGTGCTGCATAAGCTTGCAACTGTCTGTAACACTATGTAGCAAAAGTCCTCTATAATAAGTTTTTAGTCCTTATTTCTGCTGCCACATTTGGAAGCTAGGGACAAAATTTTGCAAAAACACAATGAAAGCATGGACCCATCTTTTTTACTTGTATCGATGATTTAGGCCCATGCTGCTAGTCGTGTAACAGCAATAGTTTATTGGCGTACTTTGGGTCCTTTAGTGCCAACCAATGGTTGATTCCAGTAGTATAGCACCAGGTCACAAAGCTCAGAGAATCTGTGTTTGTGAGTATGTGTTTGCATAGGTAAGAAGTTAAGGTAAGAAAACAGTGACTGCTGTTGGCTCTGATATGCTTGTGTTTCAATGAGCCATGACCAAGCATGCAAAATACCAGGATTCTGACACCAAAGCATCATCATTAATTTTATGATTTAAACCCTTTTCATGCTGTGATATGTCGAAATGTCTCCCAAGAAAAGGGCCAAGAGCAAAATGAACCATGGTGGGCTCGCATTTCCCAGCATGACTCCACTACAAAAGTAATAAACACCTGCTGACCACAAGAAATTCTCACAGTCACAGTTTTAAGTTGAGAAGCATGTGCTTATCTTACCTGTGTTTTTTAAGGCGGTATTTATAAATCTGTTTTAGGTTTGTGAATAAAAGAACATCCTTCACCTCCCAACACTTTAGTGGTTCACAGAAAACTAATTCAAAACAATAAGCTCCACACATTATGAAATATTTCTCTCTGTGACTTCATCAAGCTGCTAAATCATGGTAACCTTCACATGATTTACTCCACAGAATTTAATTTAAATATATTTCGATTTGAAATCACTATTATCACGTATCAGGTGATATAGGATGTTGACTATATTCCACATTGTTTCTTTTACTTCACAGCCTAAAGTTTCCTTTGAAAAAACTAAATGTCAATAGAATTTATAACACAGGCTTTTCATACTTATTCCAGTACCACTGGACGAGTTGCACGTGGTCATTGGTCATGGTCATTTTGTGGAAAACTAATTACAGCGTACCGTACAAATCAACCTTCCAGGAAAAAGAATAGAAAAGCATTTTTATTAGACAATAATTTTTATTTTTATTCGCATTCTTTTTTTTTTCCCCTTCTACAACCTTGTCTTTTTACAGAATGTCTTTTGAATGTGATCAATGAGTCCAATAAAAGAAAACTATAAATGTCACTGTAAAAGTTTGTTTAAAGTTAAAAAGATTTTTGAAGGTTGTCGGGGGATTTTTAAAGCTCCATTCTGCTGAAAGATGTCCGTTTACATGTTTTCTGAGATCTCCTTAATGGCCCTTAGTCATCTCGCAATGGGATGTCGGACCACCAATCCGGCACTACAATAAACTGGCCCTCGTAAATCACTAAGGATCTCTATTGAATTAGCCCTACAGCCAGATCAAATCTAGCATAATTGGTTAAATGCATTATGCTGATTAATTGGTTCTGCAAGCTGTAATAAAGTCACAAGCAGCTCATGGAGAGCAGATCTTTGTTTTGTCCCTTTTTTTTCATCTTTTTTCTCCTTCACTTAGAAATCTTTACGAATGACTAGGCAAATGAAAGTAAGTATCTTCCTCCTTTTTTACTGTCAGTCTCCCACTCAATTCTACTTTTTGATTGTTCTTCCATTCTATATCTTAGGCTTCCAGTAAAAGCTCTTTTTACTGCCACCCCCCTTCTATCTCATTATCTTCCTCCCTATCTTCTGATGCATAGGCTTTTAGGAATGAAAAACTTTGCAAAGCAACAAAACTGCCCACTCTAACAAAGAAAATCCCATTCTTCGTCCCTCTAATCACAGCCCCTTCATCAGTAAAAGCCTGAAACATGCTGCCTGTATTTAAAGGACTGCTTTTGTACTCTGAATAATGCTATAATTGCTGCACACATTTTGGAGAAAGAGCCACAAGAGCCAAGAGGAGAACTATTTACACTTATCAAGTACTTCTTCAGCAAAATCCAACTTCTCAGAAATTGGCAAAACCCTGTCTTCTTTGCACTCATTGGGTGCTGAGCGTAATCATCTGCATATTAAACCTATGTTTCACACAAAAATCCACAGAGCTGCTGTGTTTTTGTACTAAAGTGACTGGTTCAGTGTGTGATTATGGGGTGGAAAAGAGTAAAGTAGTAAAGTGAACTGCCTGATTTGCTCTATAATCTTGTGCTGTTTTATGCAAACCAAAATTTTCCTATTCTTGTTTCATATTAAAAGATTTCCACCTTTAATTTTCTGGCAGGTTTTGCCTCTGAAACACATGCACAAACTCCTAATTGCTTCTTATAAAACTTAATCTCTAATATTTGGACCTAGCTTGGACCTTTAAGCTTAATCTGACTTGGATCAAATGAACACCATCTTAAATTTCTAAATGTGTTTGGGCATTTCCCTGTTAATAATGATGGGAGTTAAGAATATTAAGTCTAGACAGGATAAGCTGATAGATTCAGGAACCAGTACCAATGTTAATAGTCCAACTTTAAGTCTAAGGTTCAGTCTTACAGCTTGAGATTGTTAAACAAAAGTGGATAGATGGTTAGTCATGAGACAATCTGGGAGCCCATCTGTTACTCTGCTGTCTTAGTCTTTGGTGACAACAGCCAATATTTCAGGCTTTCTGCTAAAGCCAAGCTGAGACAAAAAAGAAGACAAAAAATGATACATGACTCTAGCTAATGGACTGCATATGAGCGCATGTTCCCTCCTGAGCTACCTGCTTACAATTTTACCCACAACCAAAACCTGCTAAAATATAGCTGTTCATTGTGACTACAAGTCAACTACAAACATAAACCAGAAGGCTTCTGCGACTAAAAATATTGGTTCTTGGCTGGTATTCTGTATATTTATAAGCAAATACTGGTTTGTGGAGATTAATTATATGAAAGCATATTCTGCCGGGGTGAAACCACCAGTACGGAGAGAAGCACAATGTCACTGACAGGTTTGTGAAGTCTCTTTTTGAGGTTATGACATGAGCATTTGTGACATTGCCATCTTGGCATTTCAAAACCAGATCCAAGGGGCAGATCCAACTTGTCTATCACAAGTCATTATCCAGTGACAACATCCTGGATAAATCTCCTTTCTGACACTTTTGTGTCATTCAGTGTGACGCAAAATGAGCAGCTGAGATCATAATTGCAGCAGAAAAATGTTTAGCCCCCATCAGAGGCCTGTTTTTCCGACAGACTTCTATCGACCTGGAACTCATTTTGCAACCACAGGTATCGCCCCCTGGTGCCCTTAAAAAAGATTGCAGGATAAAAGTAATTCTGCAAGTTTAAGGCAATAACTTGCGAAAACATTTGTAAAATATCTTTTGGTTGTGTTTGGTGGTGTGGTTGCAATATTTTTGATTAATTATATACGTGCAGTCACCATTTAGCGTGGTTAAACGCGTAAAGGTTTATTAGGTATTATTTACTGAAGCTATATTTACCCCAAAGCAATCAAGAGGGTGCAGCTAATGTGGCCTGATATGTGGTCTGATCTGTTGCCTTAAAAGTTTGCTGTACCATTCATATCATGGGAAATTAGAATAAATATTTATCACGTATGTGGGACATGTCCCTCGTCAACAGAGATATTACACAGTCTGTTCCTTCAGCAATTTGGCCGCCAAGCATCAAGGCTATCATCCAACATCCATCCAAAATATCAATCTCTCAACTGACCTAGAGCTACAGCGTTATTCTAATGAGCATGCCGTGCTTTGACACAACTATAAGAAGGAGGCCTGTATCAGTCCACATCGTCGCCCGGCAGTGATCCTGTTTGACAGATTAAGCTTTTACCACAGTTCTCTGGCAAGATACCAGGAAGGATCTTTTCTATAAATGAAAGCTTCTCATCTGTCCTTCTTTTCTTAGGACCATATGCTGCTACTAAGTAACGCTAAATCCATTCTGTTCTGTTTGCTGCTTTTTGCTTTTCATCTTGCAAGAGAGCACAAAATGGGCTATTTTAATTAGTTGAGATGGAACATATTAGGGCCTCATGTGTTCCTACTATAAAAGGTTTATCCCATCGTGTAGAAAAGAGTCTCTCTACACTGTTTTTTTTTTTTTTTAAATGTGTATCATACAAGGTTGAGAACTAAAGGAGACAGAGCTGTTGCAACAGTAGCCCCAAGACTCTGGAAGTGTCTCCCTCTGAGCCGGAGATCTGTGGACTCAGTGATCTCTTTTAGAAGACAGCTTAAAACTCATCCTTTTAAACTTGCTTTTGGGAAACTTTTGTTTTGATGTTCTAGCATTTTTGTTGTGACGCATTTTGTGATATTTCTCTCAAAAGATACTATATAAAAAATTTTACTTCTTATTTACTCATCTTAGATTGCTTCAGCAGTCAGACAGTGATTACAACATGGAAGTCACTATCATGCAAGGGTGCCGGTGCTCAGCTGTAGATAGGAAAGGCTTTTCCACTACATCACTCTATGAATGCAAGACTAAGTACTGGTCTTTTTCATGGTTATTTGTGTTTTAAAATGTGCTTTAGAAGCTTCCTTTTTCCACTTGAAATATAAGAGAATTTATAGATTTTAGCAGCAATAGACAGGCCTGATTTTGCAAGAGAATAGCTACGCCTAGAAACAAAACAGATTCTTGTTCTGTTAATACAACAACAACAAAAGTCTTATGAGATTCCAAAGACTATCATCCTAAAAATGTGTTCCATACAGGAAAAGAATAATGTTTTTCACAGATTACAGCATGTGTGAATTATTAGCAATAAAAGCTACAACGGGGTTACATTCCTGCACTGTCATTCCACAGTTAAACAGGGGCTTAGACAAAAGTTAGAGTTGTGTGCTCATGGGCCCTGGGTAAAAGTAATTTGCAAAGTAATTATCCACAACTGGAGTCTCTACTACCCAGGGACAGTATAGTCGATGGAAACTGCACAGAGTGTATCTTGTCATTTTACACAATTCTTTCATTCTTGTATTATCTTGTTGCTCCTCTGTCATAACACACACTGCATGCAAAGATATCT
Source organism: Hemichromis elongatus (assembly GCA_015108515.1). Lineage (NCBI taxonomy): Eukaryota > Metazoa > Chordata > Actinopteri > Cichliformes > Cichlidae > Hemichromis > Hemichromis elongatus. Next base: position 24,807 of record VUQR01004337.1, read on the forward strand.
ACAGCCTACATGGTAAAACGTAGTGCCTGGATAGTTATGCAATTATTCATGTAAAAATTGTGTTTATATGGAAATCTCTTGGCGGGTTATAATGTTTGCACCTGTACACGCTGATTTTCAGGAGTGTTTAGTTTAATAAACCTCTACAGCTGAGATGGAAAATAGAAAATTCAGAGAGCTTGCTTGCACACCCCCAGTAGCCAAGTGTGCACAGTGCCCATTTGGCATTTTGGCATGCCTCCTTTTTCGAAGAATACAGC
>VUQR01004338.1:4721-28776 GCA_015108515.1 Hemichromis elongatus
GCTTTACAGCAGAGCAGCTACTGCTTCTCTGGGCTACATTACAGAAGTACTGCTGCTTTGGCTTCCCTTTTTTTTCTTGGATTTTCTGCTGGCCGTTTCAGTAACTGGCTGTGCAGTAATTAGCTTCAGGGTGGGCTCTCTGTCTCATGCACAACTGCCTTGGATTTCTGTGGTGACCCAGAATGTTTGATCTTTGTGCACTGCTTGGACTTATAAGTCAATATATCTGTACATTAGTGTTTGAGCTGTCTGATCTATATGGAAACCTGCCAATGTGCTTATGATGCATTAAATGATTCAGCTTGAGCAGTTTGTGTACATCACAACTTCACACTACTAACTGACTAATCAATACTAATCTAATCTAAACTAAAGATTTCATGTATTCTGTGTGCATAAATTTGGTTTCTGAATGATTGTTTGACTTGTAAATTCTTATTTGTGTTACACCACTGGAAGGAGGATTTTCTAGCTGACAAACACAAGTCTGCTTCTGCTGTAGGGTTAACCACACAGGGTGTATTTGATTGTCTCCATGTTTTGGACATACTAATAAACTGGTGTTTTCTATATTCAGAAGCTGATGGGCTAAAGCTGAGGTGACTGTGTGCCTTAGCGTTGGGATACTCTGTGTGCAGAGATATTATACTATTGCACTCCTGGTTTGAGCTGCACCTTAGTGTGAACGTGTGTGTGTGTGTAAAGGAGAGCAGCACGTGTAAGTGGGTGATTCTCTGCCACCCATTCATCCACTGGAAGCTACAGCTCTGAATCAATTAACAGTATATTTATAATTAAACTAACTGCTCCTTGTTGTGTTAAATAGCTGACAAAAAGTCATCTATTTTATATGCTAAACCACCTCTCCATCCTAAGTATAACAGACCCGAGTGCTTTCTTGGTAATTAGCATAGTCCTAGCATAGTCTGGTTCCCCCCAGGGTAGCGTTGCCATGTTTCTGGAGCTCCCAATCACTATACCGGCGTCTCAGAGTGTGTGCATGTAACATCATCATTAGTTTCTCTCACCTTTTTCATCACCCCTCTGGCAGAAAACTGCATCTACAAATTGGAGGACAATATCAGAATAATGCTCCTCTATGTAAAAGTCTGAACACTTGAAAAGTTGATCATCGACATTACAAACTTCCAGACAATCTAAAGACATTTCTATGGGCAAAGGGCGGGGCTGAAAATGAATACTGGGTGCCCCTCCAGGTTCAGGTACATTAAAAACATGTATAATTTGTCATGAAAATTACTGCACAGGCTCAGGAATACTTCTAGAAATGACTATCTGTGAACGTAGGTTAAAGCTCCATCATCAAAGGTAGAAGCCAAAGGTGAACATGATCCAAAAACACTTGCATCTTCTCTGGGCCAAAACAAATTTAAAATGGACAATGCAGCCTGTTATCAGCTCTCACTTCAAAAGCCTGCATCTATCATCATATTATATTAATAATATGTACATGAATAACTGTGGACCTGGCAGCTTCTACATCTGAAAAAGGTACCAATACTGAAAGGTGTATACAGGTTTTAGAGTAACATCTGTTCCAGTCAGGGATTGGATATTTCAGCAAGACACTAAACAGCTATTTAAACCGCATTATGTAGTAGAAGTTTCCTACTGAACTGCCTGCACTTCCGACCTTTCACCAACTCAAAATATTTTGTGTATCATGAAACAAACAGCATGACAAAGAAGACCAGAACTGCTGAGCTGCTGGAGTTCTCTATCAAGCAAGACTGAGAGGAGATGCTTTCACAGAAGTTCTGTAGCTGAACTGTTCAGAGAAGAGGGGTTTGCTGCACTGTGGTAAACATGGTCGTATCCCAGTTGGTTTTAGACATGTTGCTGTCATCAAATTAAAAATACTTGTTTTTTCTTAATCGATGCATTTTCTCATTTTAAACATTTATTTATTTATTTATTTATTTTATTTTTTCTATGATCTATTGCCAATAACATTTCTGAGATTTGAAAACCCTCTGATGATATCAGGTGGCACACTGGTTGGTACAGAGAACTAGTATTTTGGTGGCAGATTAAAGGGATATTTAAAATCTAAAATACCGGTGTAGTGTTAAACTGCGCGTGGCAGGGTGTGGTCTGCAGTGCTGCTGCGGGGGAGGCGGATTCACCTGGATGCCATCCGTAATCACGCCTCACCAGCTGAAGTCTGGTCTAGGTCCTGCTCTAGTTGTTGTTGTTGTTGTGTATGTGTGGCTTCGAGCTGCAAAGCTGCAGCCAGTATTGAACAGCAACTAGAGAGTAGAATAAAGATGCTAAAAATCATAAATGTGTGGACAGGTCTGCCGTGTGTCTATTACAGTGGCACCTAGGATTGGGGCATGGCAGACCCAGAACAAGACCAGCCAGAAAAAGAGCTGGCCCAAATGATGCCCGAGATGGCGGCCACGTGGAGGGAGAAGGTAGCAGCATCTCACAGACGGGTAGAGCAGCTGCAGGACCGAACCGAGCACCAGGTGCAGCTGATCAAGAGTCTGGCAACTCGGGTTGGTTCCTGGCCGCCACCCCCATCGATGTCCCCCGACTGCGTAGGAGTGAATGAGGTCCGGACTGTGCCAGCCCCCAGGGTAAATGGTAAATGGCCTGTATTTATATAGCGCTTTACTGGTCCCTAAGGACCCCAAAGGCTGCTGGACACTGGCGCCACCAGGCCCTCTGACCACCAGCAGTAGGCAACGGGTGAAGTGTCTTGCCCAAGGACAGAATGACCAAGACTGTCGGAGCTGGGGCTCGAACCGGCAACCTTCCGATTACAAGATGATTTGCCAACTCTTTGAGCCACGATCGCCAAGGTGAGGACACCCAGGACACAGCCTGCCTCCGCACCCATATCCACTCCTTGGGTGGGAGTCCACCTGTTCCTGCGCTCCTAAGGAGGGCTGCTGAACAACCGCCATGTCCACCACTGGCTGACTCACCTGCCAAGCTGGAGATGGAGGTTGAGGTAAACGAGGGACCTCACCAGGTGGAGCCAGAGATGGTCGTGTTGTCCGGTCCAGTGGCATCCTTGCAAGAGGCCAGCATGCCGTCTGGACCTGCCTCAGAGGAGCCTACTCTACTTGAATCGGTGGACGGCGCACACAGGGAGAACCGGCTCAGCCTGTGTTGGAGGTTGGGACACGGAGAGAGTTGCTGTGCCACCCAGTACAGCAGTATCCTCACCCAAGGCCAGTGCACCAAGACCTTTGTTGGTGCCAGAGGTCATAGCAGTGTCTGATCCTGCCTCGTCTGGTCCTGCACATAGGCTGCCCACCAGACTGCTTGGTAGTCAGGACTCATGGCCACGCTCCAGAACAGCTGCTAGACACGGCCCCTGACCCACCTAGTCACCACCACCGCTGGATACATGGGCAGCCCCCTGAACTAACACTTCCCTGTTGCTGGGCCAGTGGGCGCAGACAGTTAGGGCTGACTCCCTCTCACGCTCACAGGCAGGGGGGAGTAGGTCCGGCCAGATTGCTCCCTGGCCTCAGTTGGGCGATGGGGGTATGTGGCGGTGCGTGGTCTGCGGTGCCACTGCAGGGAAGTCTATTAAAGTCTTTTTTCTAAACCTTTAAACACATTTTCAGAAAAACTCCACAAATCTCCTGGAAAATGAAACGGAGCGTTCAAAAGAATAATTTCACCTATTCAGTGTAAATAGAATGAGAAACACCACCAAAACCATACACAGACAGAAAAATGCAACAATAGAAACATTTAGTAAGGCTCCTCTTATTCTTATTCTTATTCTCCTGCTGTGTTTTTGCTGCACCATCTACTTGCTTAACACCTGTGTAAGTCACTCAGAATCTTTTTTTAATTCTGACACATGACAGAGTTGTTCCAAAGGAGTTTGAACGAGTATGACATGAGTGTGAGTAATTAGTGGTTTGTAGCACTTTGAAGGCCAATATTTTCTCGGTGAACAAAGTGTGCTAATTTATACAGAAGTGTGAGATTAATGGAACTGTGCCTATAGTTTAGAGTTGTGTTGTTAATACACAAGCTTCATGAAATGTGTGTATAGTTAATTTTTGTGTATAGAAAATGGGGTACAACTGTAATTGAACTAACTGCTAAGAAACCAAAGCATTTATATTAGTCTGAGCATCACTAAAACTCAGTCTTTTTGATTTTTTGATCTTTTGAAAGTGTTTTGAGAAAGAATACCTTCTTATGTTGTTGGAGTTATATTTTAACCAACATTGCTTTTATATACTAGTTTTAGACTACATACATCCCAAAGACAAGAAATGGAGCGTAAATTGATGTGTTTTTAAACAGTTGTGGTTATTGGTCCAAACTAGTCTACATAACCTATGAATATAGTTTCCACTGTCAACCATGTGAATTGTCTTCTAAGTCAACATATAGTGGTACACACTGAACAATATACAACTTTCAGATTTTTATTTTTTTATTTTTTTTTAAAAACTATGAAGATCTCTTTTTCTTCCTTTTTTGGGTGTTGTCCAAGTATTTGTTAATACTTCACTAAATTAAGGCTCTTCTTGGAGATGCAATATAATCAGAACTGGCACTTATCCAGGTCCAAACAGCTCCTACTGATGAGGAAATGAAGTTGTCCTGGAGCTTTGTCGCTGTAATGACATTTAAAGCCTGTCTGGAATGACAAACACCATTTCCTGACATGAAAATAATGAAATGCAGAGTAAGTTCAGAAGCAGAGCTGGTGGTTTCGCTGTAGGCCATTTACTTCTTTTGTTAAATGTTGTAACTGTACTACAGTGCCCTTTATCTCAACCACACAATCTTTTATTTTCATTACTTTGTTTATTTCTTTTAATGAAACTAGTATGGCTTAACGCTCTGAGGTCTGAGTCACCGCTGGTGATGACCCAGCGACTCTAACCCTCAGTAATTGGAATATGTAACTTTAACAATTCTTCACCAAACTTGGGAGAACAATTACATAAAAATTAAAGAAAATGATTATTGTAACCAACACATATCAAACAGTATGTAAATGTATGTTTAACCACCCTGAACATGATCTTTGTTTTCAGGTTTGTGTTTTATTTTGTGCTTTAGAAGATTGAGGTTATTGGTTAAATGTATGCCAGTCCATGTTCCCAGTGGTAGGTCAAATCCTGGTAGTGTCTGGCACTGGTTCAGCAGATCAGCTGGAAGGTTTAACTTGTGTAGAGCCACTGAAAAGCTCTATTTTTGTTTTGAATAATTAAAAAAAAATGATATAATTTTCTGTTAACTGTTGTATATGCATATAAAATATTATAAGTATGACTGACTTCATTTTTTTTCCTTTTTTTCCTGTGTGTGTGTGTGGGGGGGGGGGGGGGGGGTCCTGCAGATTAGCTAAAATACTCATGTCTTGAGGAAACTTCAGGATACTTAAATGTACTATTTGTATAAAAACCACATCCACTGTATTTTTCAGGCTATACGGCACATTTCAAATCCTTTAATTATCTCAAAGATCCTCAGTGTGCCTTATGTATGAAAAATACGGTATTAAGGTGAATTTAAAAAGACTGTGTCTGTTTGGCTGAGTAGGGCGAGAAATCCGCTGATGTAAATTAAGCTCCAAGAAGGGTTTGTTAGTGCAGCCGAGCTTTTAGATTATCAATCTAAATTTAAGTCATCCAAAATAACAACCTCAGAGCTAACATGTAAGAAATTAATTTGGAAGCTGTTTCCAGGGCATCACAGCTCGTTGAAGGAGGATAACACATTTCCATTACAGTATTAATGATTGTTGCCTTCAGCACAAACATCAGTAACACTATTCAAAAGTTTTGGAACGACATCTTGCAGTGACTGAAAAGAACCTTTAACATGGATCAGTACTCTGCCTTCTATGTTGTCCCCGTCAGTTAAAGCCATCCAAACATAAATGAAATAAACTCAGTCAGGATGGTTAGAAAGAAGAAACGAGTCGTCTCATTGGCCTGTCCACAGCGGTCACTCCCACTGACAATCTTAGCATCCTCATCTCTGCCACCTATTTTTCTTGCTAGTGTCACTGGATCCAGGAAATGCCTCATAGCAGGCCTCACTACCATCCTGTAAAGCTTCCCTTTCGATCTCACTGCTGTCCTGTTGCCAATCACCCCTGACACTATCCCCTCTAGCCTGCACTGTCTTCTTCTCCTGCTGTGGATGGTTAGACGCAGGTATTTAAACTCATCTACCGTCACTCCCTCTACTCCTTCTTGTCTCTCTCTCTAATTTACACACACGTAATCTGTCTTGATTTTACTGAACTAAGAAAATCTATATTACAGAGAAGAACTAGTCTGTTTCTTACACATTTGTCAGTTTCTATTAATGGAAGAAGTATTGTTGTGAGCTAATGGGTGTCGTGTCTAGGAAGCAACTGAAACTGCATGGAATGGAGAATGTTTGCCTTTAATATTCTAATGTTTTATTATTCACACAGTAATCTCTCTCTCTCTCTCTCTCTCTCTCTCTCTATATATATATATATATATATATATATATATATGTATATAAAAACTTTACCTTTTGCATGAGACAAACGGATTAGTGTGTGGGCATGTCTGTGCTCCACATCCTGCATACATAAATCCTTTTACATTTGACCCGGCAGTGAGTCAGCCTGCAGGTAATGAAATTGGAGAGCTCCGTGCTGCCTGTATGGACACCTGTGATAATGGCATATTTTCCAACAGCCCAGGGAGTCAAATCATCAACAGATGAGATGTAGCATGCTGTGTTACATGTTAAACAGTCATTTAATGGACTGACACTAGCAGTAGCTTCCACCTTGTCTCCATGGCAACCTTGTCAGGGTGTCTAGAACTGTTTGGTAGAGCTGGCAAAAGGCCGGTCAGGTGTGAAATTACCTCAGTGCCCGGCGCCACACGGAGCATGAAGAGAGTTTAACAAAAGTAACGTGGTTAAAGGAGAGACAGCACACACCTCCCAACCCCACTATTCTACCTCTTCACCTCTCACCAAACACACACACACACGCACACACTCACACACACACATCTCTTTCTTTGATGTGATACAAACATAATTCCCTTCAAGTAGCATTTCTTCTCTGGCAAGAACATCAGCGACAAGTTAAACTGGGAGCTCGATGTGGGCCTGCTGATGCTGAGTGGAGGGATGGCTGTGAAACGGAGATTTGCCTCCACATGTGTATACCTTTGTTTTATGGCTCTGCTGATTTTCTCTCTTCAGTGTTGTGTCACCTTGGATTGAAGCAGTGCCAGCTGCTGGTGATCTGTTCATTTGCTACAGAAAAAGCTTGAATTCTTAGACAGCATCAATGCAAATGTGTTTGTGTGTCATTATGTGCTTTTTTATTGACACGCTTTTCCTGTTGGCGATGCATTCTGATGAGATCATCCTTTTTTGTGTCGTGACATCTATGTATGTTATTTGTTTTCACCAGCAGAGAATTTTTCCCAAGGACCAACGTGAGAAACTGGACAGCGCTAATAATATGAGCTCAATATTAATTTGATCTCATTATAAACTCCAGCTAGTTAGAGCAGATTTACAGTTAGTCAGTGTGAATGTGAAACCAGTCACAATCATTATCTAATCAACTGTAGAGAATTGGTGCATGTTTTCACAAACACTTAACTTTATACACGTAGTGGCAACAATGAATCAGAAGTGTCTCAGCTAGCCTCCCTGTATGAACGCTATGTCTGCAGTGTAATGATGAGTAGAGTAGCTCTGTGCTCAGCATGGAGGTGGAGCTCATCAGCAGCAGCACTTTGTCCTCTTCAGTCTAGTTTCTGGCCTCAGCTGATTCCAACTCATACAGTCATCCTAACGTTTGGACTGTGAATCACTCCTGTGAATCAGTGTTTTGCTTGTCTTCTTGTACTGTCTTCTAGATACTTGGGCAAATAAATGAATAACCTATAAGATTTGTTCTGTTTTCACATGGAGAAGATGACTCTACAAGAACTGAACCGACCTGGTGTTCCAGCCAAGATATAAAGCTCAGTATAAGTAGCTCCTCTCTCACAGGTATGATGAAGCCAGTGAGAGGGATCTATTAGTTTAGAGCACACTTACATGTTACATGGCGTACTTAATAATCCCAAAACAGAGGTGGCTGTGCAGAGTTGAAAGCCCGTTAAGCCCAGACTCAAAAAGCAGTGTGTACTTTCATGCTGTGAAGGGGGAGTACCCTTCTCTCAAATGTCAGGTCTTCCATGCACATCAAATGAGTCCCATGTCGCACAATCACTGACAGAGGGGAAGAAACGCAACAAAACACAAAAACAAACCGTCGCTGTATTTATCCCAAATTGTAGTGAGCTGTAATGACATCACCATTGTGTCTGCTATGACATCTTAATTACACACCAGACAGCGGTGGCTGTGATCATGTGACATCTCTGTGAGCTCCTCTAAGATGATTTATGATGACAAATATCAGAGTGTGGCTGCAAGACAACCGGAGGCAAAGAGCAAGAGAGTCTGCCTAGGTGTGCGCAGCGCGACACAACCACAGCAAAACAACACACAGCCACACACAATCTAAAAGGACACATTTCATTTAAGTCGAGATCAGTGTATAGTCTCACTGCAGGACACGATACATGGGAGTGTGAAGGCAGCCAGCATTAATCTGCACATCTAAATGTCACGTGATTTTCATGGTCCTGACGTGATTTAACTCAGCTTTTTGACTTTTAGTGTATTTTGATGTTTATGTAAAGTTAAGTTATCTAAATTCATGCCTAGGTTGCTAGTATAGTTCATGTTTCTTAGATTTACCTTGTGTGTTGAAGCTCTTTGTTTAAGTCTCCCTTGCCCTTCTTGTGTGTCAGTCTTTTGTCGTCAGGTTCATGTAGTCGCGTCTGTGTTTTATTATGTTTCCTGTTTTATTTTGAAGAGGTCCTGTGTTCCTCGGTTCAGTGTCGGTTCTCCTTGTGATGTTGCTATGTTCACGTGTTTCAGCACTTTCATGTATTTCTACTTCCCCCATTGTCCTCCTGTGTGTATGTAGTCTGTGTGTTTTCAGTCATTCCTGGTCAGGTCGTCTGCTCGTCCACGTCATGTCTCCACGTATCCATGTCACCATGTTTAAGGGTTTTCATGTTTTAGCTCACCCAGTGTAGGTATTTGGTTTAGTTTCACTCATGCTTTAATAAACAGCTTGTTTTGCTAATCCATGTCACGTTTGACGTTTTGGTCTGCATTTGTGTCCTTTTCACTTTACATCCAGCCAGACTGTGACAATGATGATGCACAGACAACACTGATACCTGTGTTACAGCCAGACCCTGACAGTAGTAGTGGCTGATGCCTTGGTGTACTTGGTGTACTTGGTGTACTATATTAGATTGTTGACGAGTGTCACAGCAGAACATTAAGAAAAGTGTATCCCTGAACATCGATCTGCTTTAAGGAGGATGCGTGCAAGTTTAAATCAAGTCCAGTTTTTGCTTTTCACAAACAATCGTTTGATTACACTGGATATGTAAAACAGTGAAGATTGTAAGCACACTTTTACAGCTCTGACAACACTGCCAGGGGAACTGAACCCCAGGAGATATCACATTAATCAAGTGTAATTAAATTACCAATTAATCATAAAAACACACAGGCTCTTTATTGAAAAGGCAAGTTCATTTCAATGATTGAATAATCAGACTGAGCTGTAAGGAAAGCAAAAGTTAAGCTACCAAGTGTTTTGGTATCAACTAACACATCAAATCAGTTAGTGGTGGGCCAGCAGCTAAGGACAGCCAGGACAGTCATCAGTCAGTGTGTGTGTGTGTGTGTGTGTGGTTCAGAGGCACATGGTCACCTGAGAGTTTCTGCTCTTATGTTGGTCTACCTGCAGACTGTAACTAGTTACTCACCTGGATGCAGTTGAGATGACTATGGCTGACCTGTTTAGGATGGAAGCTTCTCCTCAGTCACTCCTGGCTTGGTGCCTGGACTCGTCTTCTTATCCTATAAGCCAAGCCCACTGTCTGCAGGAACATTGTTGCCACAATCGGATTTGGCGAATCAGAGGAAGTGGAGCTGAGAGGAGAAGGTCACTTACCTGCCGCTGTGCTGAGCCGACTTCACAGAGCCTTGCTCACAAACTTTGTCTAGGTGCTCAACAGTGGACAGCAGAGAGGGCAAATATAAAACACTTATCTAGTTAACACATTAAAATGTGCATTTGAACTAAAACACAATTATACCTGAGTATGAATGGGTGAGAGGGGGAACTGCTGATATCCATGGTTCATATTACAGATGTAAAGCTGTAATCATGATTATCACCAGCAGCCACTGGGCAGCCATAAAATCACCAGGCATATTCATTCATTGTTGTGCACAAGCACAACAATAAACAGCTGTTCTAAACACATAGATGCATTTTCTAAACCAGGAATTCATTATTTGTTCTGCTGTTTGCTTCACTCTCAAGTCTCTCTTCAAGATCAAAACGCAGTTAAAGACAAACAGGTGAAGAAAGAGGAACATGTAACAGCTAAAGAGGCTCATTCATTTCTTGTCAAGTGTTGTTTGAGAGCAGAAGGCAGAACTACAGTGACAGAGAACATCTTTACCCGGGTCGACGGGTTAGCTACGCATTCTGTGTAATTAGCCGATTTCTTTAAAAAGTATCGTTCTTTGTGAAGCGTTGATGAGGTTTGACTTTCTTAGTATGTCGCTGACCTTCTTCTCCCGAGGCTCTTTTTAAAATGTTTGCCAAAATAAGATGAAAATTATTTTGGAGCACTGTGTTTGCTCCTGTTTTGTTTTTTTCAATAACTTGTGCAACATGAACACCTTCCTGCTACAAAAAAATCAAAGTGTTGATAACAAGCTTTTTCCACATAAAAAAGGTGAGATGAATAAGATTTTATCATTTAGCTCTGGAGTGTATTCAAGGTTTTGTTGCTCGCAGCCAACATCTTTGAATTGACTCATCAGTGGTGCATCAAAGGCAGCTGCTGTGACCGAGGCAGCATTAAAAGCAGATCTTTAGAGAACGGAGGTGGGGAGGAGAACAACATGAAACTCTGCAGAGTGGCAGGGAGCCAGCTCCTTCCACACTCACACACCCAAAGTTGCCGTATGTTAGCTTGTCCTTGCTTCACCCTCAGTGAACCAGATAATCGCCAACATGGAAGATGACCAACAGGAGTATGTGTGCACCACCGAGACTACGGTGGGAGGCTGGTAGGCTGCTGTAGTGTAAAAATGCATATTCATATTTAGCATGAAAGAGACATGACTGAACAAGAACAGACTGCACAAAGTAAAAGTTAATCAGTAGACAGACAGGGCGAGGCATCCTGAAATAACATATGATGCTACTTCTTTATCAATATTCATTTTTATTATCATGTTTGTAGGTGGACGAAATGTTTGCACATCATGAATTAACTCAGTGGGTTTTTATGTTCTACAAGGCTCCAATGTGGAACAGATAAATGAACCTTTAATTGTCTAATCATCCATCCATTAACCATTTATTTATCAAGTTCTTCATTTGACTGACAGAAGGACAGCATGCAGCAGGCTGATTTTCTTAGCAGCACATTAACATTACAGTTTGCAAACAATAATGCTGTAAATGATTAGATTTTTATGAGCAGGCTCTTTTCTTTATGCGTCATCAGAGAAAATGTTCAGTCAGTTACACTGTTTAAAACTCCAACAAATTTATTCAGTTATTAAAAAAATTTGAAGGCCTCTATGATAGTTTAATGTACTTGCAAATGTTGTGGTTAATATGAAAAGGAAGTACCCGGCAATACAGCTTTTAAGGTTTTTGTAGCTATTTGGTTGGAAACTGAGTCAATCTGGAACAAACTGCATGGCCAGTCAATGGCATCACTCAATGAATGATTTTTCAAACCTGACAACGAGGAAAATGGCTACTCAAAACCAACACTATGTGGATTCATATACGTGACTGTTACTGACCTACAGCGTGAACACCAAAGGCTTTTGTGACCATCAGTATAATCACAGGGAGACACTCGGCAATCAAAGTCAGGAAAACTAGGAATTTAGGAAACTGTGTTAGATCATTGTTGGTTGCTTAAACGTGCAACTGTAACTAGTGCATTAGTAATGAGTAAGTGAGGTAGGGATCTGTCTCCCACTCAGTTATTGGGGTTGGGTGTGGGTGTTTAGCAAGGCCCCCAGGCACTGCTTCTCCACACAGACCAATCTGGGTCTGGGGATTTAACAGGAGAGACACTGCTGCTCCATCTGGAGGCTTTGCAAGCCTGAGGTTACCACACACACACATGCATGCACATACAGGTGAACAGAGTGGCCACATATGTAATGAACAAGAGCATGAGTTAAAGGGGAGGTTTGTAAGCATTATGTACGCACTGAGCAGGCTCTTGTCTTGTCACTAAACAGAAACAGACAGATGTTGAGTGCCAGTGAATATCCAAGCTGTCTCCTACTCTGTTATACCAAATTGTCCTCGCTCCCCAAAAGAAGTATATGACAATGTTCTGGTTTTCCGAGAATTCTAAAGCAAAGAGGAAACCTGATAAGTAATTGAAAACATAAATTTAGCTCAAAAAAGCACCAAACATTTAAAAGTTTTAATTTCACATAGCTCTGTCATAGGAAGATGTTCATAAAACCTGTTGCATTAACCCTGATATTAGGGGCTTCACCAGACAGCTGACAGCTAACATAATGCTGAGTGTCCTTGATTACCTTCTCAGCAAAAACAGCGACCTTACTGACAGAAAAGTTCAGGATATCCTCAACAGCTAACCTCTGTCATCCATCAGAAATGAGCTTGACTCATCGAGCGATATCACTCTAGTCTCTTTAACAGTAAATAGATGTGGACACAACACATCTGATAAATTGAATCTTGGAGTGTTTCAGGAGATGCTCAGGGCTCCATAACAGCACTTTGTGTGTGTCCCTGCACACAAACAGACGCTGCCCGGGACTCTCTTGGCTGGGCAGCTCAAACAGCTTGGATGTGGGGCATGTGGTAGTTTGTGGGGAGAGACTGTCTGTTTCTTTCTCCCTGCCGTATGGAGACACAGACTGCAAACAGGCTTTCGCAGTGGTGGTTAAGCCTGTAAGAGTACACACATGGGCACATATAGGCACACACTGGTTAGCTGTAACATGGTCCTTTGGCCTCTGTTCTACCACGACAAGCAACATGATCTCTTCTGCGTTGCCTCTGACCTTTTCCCCTCTGGTTGCTGGCTTGTCAGTCGTCCCTCCACAAACAGCTCACTGGTCCAGTGTCCAGCCCTCTGCATAAGTGTGAGCAATCTTCTTGGTGTCTTTGTTTGAAAGCTAACATGCTGGTCTTAGTTTAGATCGCAGATGGGGTCCAAACATGTAAGCTCCACAACACCATGTTTGACTGTTACACCAGCAGTAACAGCAGCAGTAACAGCATGCCCCCTTCTGGTTTCCAGTCTGTCTGAGAGATGTCCTGGTAGCCATAAAGCCACAAATAGACAACTCCAAAAACATTTTTCACAAGCTGCACGAGTCATCATCAAGCATTCAAATGTCATATTTTCAATTATGCCTACACAGACTTCCACTTATCAATTAAACATCTGATCATTTATCATCATTTCAGTTTATCACCCACCCCCCACAGAGCTGAACCCTGTCCGCTGTTCCACGGAGTCATAGGTTGTTCATTTTGCTCTTACATTTACAGCTCGGCTGATAATTTGTTGGTGTTGCCTCTGCACAACTCCACCATGGATTTTAAATCAGATAATCAATATCCGACCGAGGCACAGACTTTCATCTTTTTGCATGATTATTCTAACTAGCTATTCTAACTATTTCAGTCCCCCATTTTCAGAGGCTCACAAACCAAAATAATATTAAATACAAGGATTTTGATTCTTGAAAGAAAAAACTGCAGTGAATGTCTGCCTGAAGTCAAGAACCCATAAAAGCCGTCAAATGATGTGTTTCCTCTTGTTTGTGGGTCTTTGCATTCCGTTTTGTAGTGAAAAGCTGCTCTGCTGGCTTGAAATCATTTGACTGACTTAGCCACTGAAGAATATCCAATTTATTTTCCTGGAGAAACTGTTTGGGTGCTTTTGCAGTTTGATTTGGGTCATTATCCATTTGCACTGTGAAGCTTTGTCAGTTCACTTTTGCAACGTTTGGCTGAATCTGAACAGAGTATACGCCTTCAGAGTTCACTCTGCCACTTCTATCAGCAATCACATTACCAGCACAAACTAGTGGCCCACATACCACAGATGTCCATGCCAGAACATTGCTTCCACCACATTTGACAGATGTGGGATTCTTCAGGTGGGTTCTTCGCCTCCTCCTCCATACTTTTGTGTGTCTATCACTCTAATGTATTTGCTTTATATTTGTATTTTTACTGTATGTGTTATTAATATCATGATTAGAATGATTATTAATTAATAAATTATTTACTTAATGTGTTTTTGTTGACAACGCTGAAGGCTCGTTGACTTTCCTGGTAAAATCTAAAGTGTCCCTGTTGTTTTTCAGGCTAACTGGTGATTTACAGCTTTTTTATTTACATCCATTCAGCTGTCTCATCCGAAGACCTCGACACCCATGTTATTGACTTATTTTGATTGTTTCTGGTTGTTTATCTCAATCATGGACATGATTCTGTATTTCTGGCACTCTTCTGTGCTTGTTCAGGCTCTTTGGTGTTGCTGAGCCGGTCACTGCATTCATTCTTTTGAATAATGCACCAGATTGTTCATCTGGCCACCACCCAATCCTTCTTATGTTTCTGTTGGTTTTTCAGCCCCGTGATGGCCTCCCTCATTTGCAATAATATCAAATGACAATGAAAAGCTATAAAATACAGATTCAACACAGTGGATTTTAAATCTGAGCCAAAACTACAAAAAAATTGTCTTTGCCCAACAAATTATGGAACCAACTGTGTTTGGATCATAACATAACAGAGATTGCTCGAGCTTTTGACTGTCTGCTGAAGAATGGCCCCCCTTCATCTGTTCCACATTAAGTCCAGTCTGTGACATCAATCTTGCCACCAAGGAGGAGCTGTCACTGTTCTGGCTCATGTTGACCCAGCATTTTCAGGTTTTTTTATTCACTTTTATTATGGTTTATATTCTGATATTTCTGCTATGATTTCAATATTATTATAGTGCTATGTTCCAGTTTATTCTGGTTTAGGGTTTTGTTCTTAGGTTTTGTGTCTTGTGCCCTTGGATTTAGTTTAGGTTTAGATCTGTGTCAAGTCTGTGTTTTTGAATTGTTTCTGTTTCCTGTTTTACTTTGAAGGTCTCTGTCTTATGTCAGTGTATTCAGTTCTGCTTCCCCTGTCGCATCTTGTCAGTTACTGCCAGCTGTGTCTCATTTCCCTTCGTTATCCCTCAGTGTATTTAAGCCCCGTGTTTCTCTTTGTTAGTGTCGTGTTGTCTGTGTGTCTACCTTCAGGTCATGGCAGGTTTCAAGACTCTGTGCCGGTCATGTTGCGTGTTCTAGTATGTTTCATAGTTCTTTCATGTCCCGGCAATAAGTCTTGTTCATAGTCATCGTAGTCGTAGTTTTCGCTGTTCTTAGTTTCTCTAGTTTAGGTTAGCCACTGTCCCTGCTGTTTTGTCATGCTTTCTATTTGAAGTTCAGTTCAGGGTCCACCTCACTCTCTCCACTTGGTCTGCCCCGCAGACCTTGACAGGATCTTTATATAGAAAAAAATGGCTGTGAGTCTCCAACTTTTACTTTTTGCTGCAAAGCTGTATAAAGGAATGATTCTTTTCAGTTAACACTGTGCCTCAGGAATCTGACACTTTTACTTGTAGGATGTATGAAAAGAAATGTTCTTCAATGTAAAACTTGATTTATACAGAAAATATTGTAAAAGTGTCCAGAAATGTCATTGTTCAATAACTAGATTCATTAATCAGAAATAGCTTTCGAGGTAATATCTATGTGGCTGTGTTATCTAATGCTTTTATCATGTTATAAGGCAAATTAATCATGTTAGCACAGCTAAAGGCTGTCCTGATTAAAAAGTAATTAATTTGTCAACAGAGCATCAGCCTTTGATCATTTTAATAAAATGACAAAAAGAGAGATTTCTTCATTTTTCTTCTTCTGTGAGCTAAAGTCGCTCCCATCCAGGAAACTGCTGAATGATGTCCTTCCTGCACAGTGGTGCTACTTTTTCATAGAACTGCATAATCTGGCTCTGAAGAGGAAATACCAGGACAGGTGAATATCCTGGCTGCACGATGAGAAGTTCATCACGAAACACTTTCAGGTATCAACAGTGAAACGATGACTTGGTTGCATTTGGGATAAATAAATGATGTTGATTCAAGAAAAGTTCAATATAGAAAAAGGTTTTATGCAGATGAATCTGAGTGTTTGGTGTTTTGATCAATTAGAAACATATTTCTGAGACAGGAAAAAGGTGTTTGATGTCATCTCAAATGTGATGGGTGGGAGTGCTTTGGTTGTGGAGACCTGGGAGATTGGTATGGATAGTTGCATCTATCTGTCCATCGATCCATCCTTCCTCTGCTGCATCATCGTCAGGGCCGCGGGGGGGCTGGAGCACCAAAAGTTCTTGAACAAAATTTGTAATCATACAGTTTTTAATCCTCTTTAGCATAACTGATTTTTAGCATTTTGTAAAGGAGTGAACATAACTGTAGTGGAAAAACCCCATCAAACCTGTGTCCTCTTAAATTAGACCAACGACTGCTATGTCATTATCATTCCTACCAGATGTCTGGGTTTTTCTTCTCGAGTTTAAATTTTGAGACAAAAGCATTTATTCAAATGGGAGAAAAGACATTTTTTTCCATTAAACACGGCAAATTCAGTGATATGTGATATTTTTCCTTTTCAAATAATTTTACATTGCAGTCAGCCTATGATTCAACATTCACTAACAATAATTATGTTTTGCTAGTTGTTGTATTATTGTTTTTAATGTCTTTCAGCAAAACCTCTGAGTGAAACTCATCATGCA
Organism: Hemichromis elongatus; assembly: GCA_015108515.1. Taxonomy (NCBI): domain Eukaryota; kingdom Metazoa; phylum Chordata; class Actinopteri; order Cichliformes; family Cichlidae; genus Hemichromis; species Hemichromis elongatus. The sequence continues at coordinate 21,697 of VUQR01004338.1, forward strand.
TATCGTTCATTTTCTCCTTGTGAATTTTTCAGTGAAATAATAGCATTACTAAGTGAGCCCATAGCTGAGCCCGCTTTAACAAAATTGGAGATGAGAGCATCTGTTATCCAGTCGCTGCAGTGCCACCAATGTAAAAAGGGGAATCTCATGACTGACCAATTATTATAGCTCCAAACATGACACCATCTGAACACTTAAGGTGCCTTCCAGGAATACTACCAAAACTTCCTGGTGGCCACATCAGCTCTGGGTTTCTCAAAGTCATACTGACGTTTCTGAAACAAGTGGAACAGAGGTCACAAAAACTAAACTTAGCACGAACAGAGGTGGGGCGGACAGATACCAACATGTCTTTCTCAAAATATGTGCTCATAAAAACTCTTGAGAAAGGAGGTTAAATGCTTGATATAATCAGGTGAATTTGGTGGAGTATTTCCAGGGAGTGTTGGTCAGTGTGGCTCAGGGTCAGCACAAAAAGGAAAAAGGAGGCATCATGTCTGGTACAGGTTTTATTGGCTCAGTGTTGATATTCAGCAGCTGTTTCAGTCTGCAGAAAAGAACACAAATTATACTGAAGTGATGCTTAAGCTGTAAAATAATTAGTAGCCTAATTATGAGAAATTTGACATCCTCTCATACTAAACAACCTCCAGTGTGTGCAGAAAGACAACATGGCAGCTTAAATAAAAGTAACCAGAGAAAAAGATGGAGGGCCAAAAACCTAGTCCTAATCAAAACATTATAAAAATATTTGCAGCAGGGCTACAACAAAATAATCCATGATAGAGTGGGGCATAGAAGGGAGTAGGGCCCCACTCCTCCCTGACACTCAGCCCCAGCACTGGCTCCCCACAGGGGTGTGTGCTCAGTCCCCCACTGTACTCCCACTACACACATGACTGCACCTCCATCCACCCAAGAAATTCCACTGTGATGTTCACAGATGACTCAACAGTGGTCAGGCTCACCACCGGGGTAGCTGAGTGAGCACACAGGTACACTGTGGAAACACTGGCATAGTGGTGCAGCAATAAAAACCAAAGAAACACCTGTGGAGTGAGGCAAAGCAGAGCTAACCCTCGGCTCATTGACACTGAGGGGGCTGTATGGAGAGGGTCTCTGAAGTCTCTGGATTATGACCTGCTCTGTCAAACCAACACCACCAAGCTGACTAAGGCACAGCAGAGACTTTTACAACATTCTGAAATATAACGCTCAGGCCAAAGAGCTACTGGTTTCTACAGATGCACTGGTGTATACTGGTTATACTTGTGTACTGTATCCCAGTGTGGTTTCCCAGCTGCACTGACCTCTGGAGGGTCATCAACACAGCGCAGAAGCCGTTGTGTTCTCCTCTCCTTAGAGGAGCGCTGCAGTTCCCGTTGCCACAATAAAGCTTGGAGCAGACTAAGAACACATCCTACCCAGCACATCACCTGTTCCAGCTGGTATCTTTATGACAGCAGGACAGTTCAAGCTTGGACAAACGGGCAGTCTTTGTTTTTCAAGCTCGGGTCCTCTACCAGAGGCCTGGGAGCTTGAAGGTCCTGTGCAGTATCTTAGCTGTTACTAGGACTACACTTATCTGGACAGAGATCTCTCCTGTTGTTCCTGGAGCTACTCACCATCTGGTGGGTGTCGCTGCCCCCGAGTGCTCCGATTACCATGGGGACCACGATCGCTTTCACCCATCTTCTCCCAGCCCTTGGTATTTCTAAAGCTTCTGGTATTCCTTCTGCTGAAATATGCTCCTTCAGCAGTTAAAGGATGAGACTTTGTAGAATTCAAATTTTCTGCTTGTTCCAGAAAAAGTCATTTAAGAAGTCAGCAAACTGGTTTTCTTTCCTTTTTTCTTTGTAAAAATGTTACGATATAGGCCTAACTGGTCCCAGCTCCCTGGCATTTTGCAGAAGCAGCAGCCAGACAAGGCACATCAAGTACTTCTTAGATTCCATTACAGTTATTCTTGTTATTACAGTAAGAAACCAGAAGTGCACATCGTCTCCTTTGTTTAATAGGATGCTTCTTAAAGTATAATGCATATTCATCTATAACAAGATTTTAAACCTGATGTCAAACAGATTTATTACAGTTTTCAGCACTATGGTATGTCTGAGCTACAGTGCTGGTGCTTTGACATCAAACAGTGAATCATGCTAGCTAAGTGCTTTTGATAAGTGGACAGCATTTATTTGCATTTACCTTGAATTAAATTATACTGGAATAGTGAGTCCAGCAATCCATCCTCAGCACAGCACTGTGTGCTGCAGCAGGAACATTTGTTGTGTAATATAAACTTTGTGTCTTGGCTCTGCCTCGTCCTGCAGCTCTGCTGGCACAGACAGAGCCACAGTGATGGCTGTGGTAATGAACCCTCCCTGGCTTCTAACCTCCTCCATATTAGCTGGGCAAACACAGGCAGACATTTGGCTGCCGCTCTCCTACAGTCTCCTAACAAGCTGCATCGATGCCCCCTGGCTGCCAGCCACGAAGCGACGGACCCGCAAATGCTGCATCTTTATCTGCTGTTTGAGAAAAAGATCCCCCCCCCATCGCTGCTAGAAGCCACAAATGTTTATAGCCCGGTTCTCCCAATGTGCACGAGTGGAACAGTAGACGTGACATCCACACCCCGGCTCCTGTCGACCTCATCGTGTTGTCTCTCTGTCCTCGTCTGGGTTTCCTGGCCTCTGGCCAGCGCCCAGTCTCATTTTTCCACTGTTACAAGCCCCCGTTGCCCCAGCCACCTAAAACCCTGCCCTGACTCTGTTCGTGAAAGCATCTCCTCGCCCCCAGATGCATTCTGGTCATTTTCTGTGTGGTTTGTTTTGGCAGCAGCTCAGTGAGCCATCACAGCCATTTAATGGCTGGGTGCTCCCTGGCTCGCTGTGTTGTTTCTCACATTGCCAGAGTCTGTCACTCCTGACACACACCCTGCGTTCCTGCAGCCTCTGTAATTGTTGCACAAACCATTGCAATAACTTCAATTGCTGTACTTTTATATCCATAGGAATATACCAGTGCTCCCACTGTTGTTGTCATTCACCATGTGGCTCTACAAAAACCAAAAACTTTAGTTTTATAAGGGTGTAAATCAGCACACTTATGCATTAAAAACCTTGTGTGGCCCCTTTGTAGCATTATGTGAACCTCCTAGGACCTGGTGTCCACATATGTGGACGTCACATTTTGGGTTTTGCTCGACAAGGGCCTCATATCCACTTATGGGGACATCATACGGCCACTGTTTCATCAAAATTTGAATGTCCTCATGTGTGGCTCTCATTTTTCTCAGAAACAAAAATCAGGTAAAACAAATCTGGTAATTCTTTGTTTTTACATTCATCAGGTCCCAATCAGACCAAATAGCAAAGAGAAAATCAAAATGCATCCCATGAGAGAGTTTGGGTTTTAATAAGCACAGAACAGCTAAATGAATAAAACTGGATTGAACAATCTCAACTTTAGAGGTTACCAGTGACAAACCTGCCAGTAAATTAAATGCAATCTGGATTACGCTTCATCATTAATCAGAAGGTAACACATTGGCTGCCCTTCTATTAGGGACAGGAGGATGCCTAGCAGCCATATCTATCTGAGTGATTACAGCTGATAACAGCCTTTACATGGACTGATAAAGATCAAAACAGGCACATTTTAATGAGCCTCAGTCCAGGTGAGCAATTTCCAGGTTATCAGCAAAGTTGATAATCAAGTAAACTTCGAGTCCACAACACTGAAGCAGATGTAATATTTTACGCTTCAGATAAAATGTATCAATCTGAGCATAGAAGAGAACAGAGCAATAGGGGGTGGTGGCACGCTGAGGAGAGCTGGCAGTGTTTCAGCCGAGTGATGGATCGATCACATCACATCATAAAGTCTACGCTGTCATGGATGCTGTCTGTGTGGTCTGCAGGGCAGATGGATGTGAAGCGTCTTTATCATAACAGTTCTACATCCATTCGTCTTATTATGACTAAAAAATACAAAGATGAGATATTCATTTAACAGACAGCTCTGCTCACTGCTGAAAAAACACCTTCATACTTTGGTGTTTTCTAACCTGGTCTGTCAGTCACAGTTAGTGGCTGTAACTCATCAAATCTCCAATTAGTCGTCATTTGTAAATCAAATCTCTGCCTTCTCATAATTAGTAGTTCAAGTCGGGATGCTGTCTCTGTACCGATGTAGCCGTCGCAGGTAACTGATGAAATTCACCGGCCAAAAGATTTATCAGTGTCTCAGAGTTAATCAGCCTGGATCTCTGTCCTCCTGCTGCTTTATCAGACACGTTAACGTCTGTGTTTTTAGAGGACGCCACGCCGCTGTGATCAATGGCCAGCGCTGGGCCCACGCCGTCAGACCAGAGAAAGCCATTATGCGCATCATAGATTTTCCATATTCCTATAGGAGTCTAAATTAAACACAGATGACCTTACTTTGCTATTGAAAATCATTGGCACTTTATATTTGCCCCACTTTATTTTGCCTTTGAGGACAATGTGTCCTGAAGTATTTTTTCCTCACAGAATCATGAAGAGAATGATGTGAATGAACGAGTGAGTCTTTGTTCTTTTTTGGTCCTGCAGAAAGAACAGATCCAATCAGGTGGCTTAATGTGTGTTCTGTAAATATATTAGTCCTGTCGTTGTCACTTTTGTCACCGTCAGACGTTCAAAGTCGGGCTATGACGGCTGTTTTTCTTTTGATGACTCTTGTAATTAAAACTTTGTGATTTAATGTGATTTAAACTGCACATGCTTCAACGATGTCAGAAACAAAAACGCACGTGAACAGGACGCAGTGTTGGGCTCTACACTGCAGGACGGATGTGTGTGCGAGGGTTAATGGTGATCCTGGACATGCTGATGCTCTCATTTAGCTGTGTAAAGGATAATACTGTTTCACATTTCCACGTCTGTCTCTTCACCTGCTGTTGATGCAGCGTCGGATCAGTTTCTGCCTAAAACAGGTTCAGTGTGGAGAAAACAAACACGCTTTACTAAAGTCAAACACTGAGCCATCACAGGTAATCTTTCAAATCTGTCACGAGAAACAAACAGGAATAAACGTGAAGCGTGATAGAGTCGTAGTTACTCTTCACAGCATTGGACAGAACTTTACAGCCACGAACGAGAAAACAGATGCGGCTGTTTGTGGCATGTGTTAGCATGCTGATGTCAGGGGTGCAGAGGTAGCGCCTGCAGCGCTCACAGCAGACTGCCCTAGGGCTCCACCTCCCATCCTTTCTTGCCTGATTACCCCTCTCCCTTCCTTTAAATGTGTGAGTGTGTGTTGTGTGTATGGCTCACTAACACATCAGCCTTCCATCAGTTCATCAGACTCATGCAAAGGCATGTCTTCTCTTGCAGTCATTGCACATACAGATGCAGCTACCTGTATGATCACCTGTATGGCTCCATAATTGTGGTTTAGATCTTGGATACAGCAGACAGCTGCACACACGCTGTAATGGGAGGAGCCACACATGTAATTATTCATCACATAGATCACAGCTCATAGATTTTTCTCTTTATTCATCACCTGGACACAACCTTAACAACCGTAACAAAAGTGTCAGTGGAGACAAATGCTGGCACACATTATGGGTTTATGATCGCCTTCGTCAGTATTGTGGACAAACACTTTCATTTGAATAAGAAAGTCACTGAAAGGGGTTGATGAGCTCACAGACATCAGACTTAGCAGAGTCAGACAGATGTGACAAACATCTGTCTGACAAAGTTAACCTGTAGGGTAGGGTTAATAAAGATAACTATGTGAAGGAAAAGCTGTTTGAGTCAGTTGTACGGGTTGTTTGCACAGTCAACACGATGAAGTCTGATGCTGCCCCTTTGTATTTGACTTTTCCTGCTGTAAGGTACAGACCACCTCTCCAAGCCTCTTGCTAAGAAGTAGCTGAGTGATGTCTGCGGCTGAGGGTGCAACCAGCTGACAGCGCAGAGAAAAGTATGACCACTAAGGTCAACATGTTCACAAGATCTGATCAGCACTATTTATACAGCATTAATGTGTGATTTAAACCCTGCTTATCCTGGAGAGGTACTTCTCTTCCAACGCACACCCGACCAGTTTACAAAGTCATAGATTACTACATGCCCATCACGCCGCAAACATCACTAGGTTTCTTACTATGGCATGAGCTATAACCCAAAAATCAATCAGCATTTCCACAGAGAGAGAAAGAAACTCACCACATTAGTCTCCTTCACTTACAAGTAGGGATGGGTATTGATAAGATTTTCACGATTCCGATTCCATTTTTGATTCTGTTTAACGATTCGATTCTTTATCGATTCTCTTATCGATTCTTATTTTTAAAAAAGGAGAACACACAGGTCGATTAGCTTTGAACTTTGTTTTATATCTTATCTTTGAACAAGACGGAAATGTAGGAGTAGCATGACCTTACAAACCCAACAGTGAGATCTTAAGAGATCCACAGCCTACTGCTCCTCGATGGGGTGCCACGAGGACCCCAGAAAAAAACAAGTTGTAAATGTAAAATAATAATAAAATAAATATTCTTTTGTAGCAATAACAAAGTATAACATAAATTATTCGGTGGAAATTACACAAGAATATCCAGTAACATTTAGACTCTCCTTTTTAAAAGTATATTTGAGCTGGGCACTCAAAAATAAAACTATATCAGCCAGCAACAAATACAATCAACTCAAGTCCAGTGGAACTGTGCACTGTGCAATTCTGCATCCATCAACTATGGAGAATTAAAAATTCTTTTGCAGAAATATAAGCATATCTGCTTTTTCAGGAAGGATACGTGATACTTTTCCCTGCCCTGTGAAAGGAGAAGCCACCCGCAGACTGCAGCGAGAACTGCCAGCATCTGAGCCAGACAGATGGTCTGTCTCTCCCGTGATGGTCATCTAAATGCAACGCACAGTAATAGCAGGTTTTCTAATAAGGCAAATCGCGCTAACATAATATGCAATGCTAGTTGATTAGTTACCTGCACTTTAACGGGAGAGGACGTCCAAACGCTACCGCTGCTGCTGGGTTGAGCTTCGTTAGTCCGGAGTGGATCAAAAACAC
>VUQR01004341.1:14431-26257 GCA_015108515.1 Hemichromis elongatus
CAAACAAACAAAAAAAAAAAAAAAAAATTTAAATAAAAAAAAATAAAATTTAAAAAAAAAAAAAAAAAAAAAAAGGAAAGAAAGAAAAGAGAATTGTAACATAGCTTATCTAGTAGCGCTCTTGGTATGCATCCTAGCTAGCGCCATTAACACAACGAGCAGGTGGAGGGAGGAATCAGTTCAGGAATGACGGGCTTCCTTAAGCAATAAATCTACTGGAGAAGCCAACAGATGGGGTTCAATTTTAGATTAAAAATAATAATAATAATAATAATAATAATAATAATAATAAGCAAATGAATGTTCCTTTTCTGTACAGAATTGGACCCAAGCTAATTTCACAGTTCTATGAAGTTCCCTGACCCTCCCACAAATCTTACATTCAATACGGCGTCAGGTAAGCTGTGCAAAACCTTACTTTAACTGGCTGGTCGCCATTTCGTTGCATGTGTCTTTGGTACAAAACATAATCAAAAGATAGTGTGCAAATATTTTTTGTAACTCTAAAAGAAAAATATCTTGTCGTCCTTAAACGCCTACCAAATCCCTAAAGACGAAAGTACCAAAAACCAAAAAGTAATCTATTGCAGAGCCCTCCTATATACACAGACTCTGTGGCATCACGCGACAAGAGCTTCCATTTGTTTATGTACATTCAGAATATCTTCGAAACAGCTGAAAGACACAACAAACCCCACCAGCGTGTCCCTCATCTCACTCACTCTAAGTAGTCCTGTCCTAGGCTGGGAGATCTGGCCGTTTACCTCCCCTCGTTCAGCCCCGCTCACACTCGCTCTCTCTTACGGAGACACGCACACATGCGCACACACATACATACATACACACACAAGGCACAATGAATAGAACTCTGATCAAACACTAGTATGAACACACCAAACTGCCTGGTCATCTCTACTGTACAAAAACAGGAAGCCGGTGCCGTTCGCTGGGAGACACAGTTATTTACAGTTTCCTGGAGGAGATCACTCTTTATGTCATCGCTATCGCCGCCGACAGCACCGCCATCATCATCTTCCTCAATTTCTGTCTGATCCCACACTGGTCTGTTCCACGCAGTCCAGTTATAACCAGCACAAGGCCAAAAAGCACCATGCTACATGCGCTTCCTCTCCACATGGTCAACTATGAGCCGCTAAGCTTCCTCCTGCCTGGCACGAGCTTCTAACCAGCAGGACGCCTCTCGCTCAATAAAAGTTCTAATGATAACTTTCAGCTTTACTGTTTCGCAGGGATGGCATGAACATATTTAGGCCTTCAATACAAAATATTTCTTGCCACCCCGTGACACCTCGGAACACGCCGCTTTTTTCCACTGCAGCTTACAAGGCCATTTTCATCAAGGTGCTTTACTTGATTGGGTTATTTGACAACCTCAAGTCCACTTTTGTTGCCATGTGAGGTGAAAGTCTTCTGAGAAATGATAACTGGAACTTTTTTCATGTAAATTCGTCCTTTGTCACTATAACCTCAAACAAACGTGTGAAAGTATTCCAGTGGTTACGCTCATGCGACTGTTCGTCTTAGCCTCCAACAGAAACAACCCTACACAATGCTATGTTAAACACATCTAATCATCACCAGTGAATTTAGGACGTGCTATTAGCTATACACCCAACCATCACTTGCTTTTAGAGGCGCTTTTTTCCCCCCAACGGATGTTCACAATGAGTTGGGAGAACTGTGATGTGCTGACTCTGCACGCAGTGCGCAGAGCCAGAAAGCAAGGGTGTATGCCATACAGGTGGCATGGCAAAAACAAGCACACATACATACACACAGGAAGTGGTATGTGTGTTTGTGTGACTAACAATGTGCATGAAAGTCTGGGTTGTAGGGGCATGCAGAGGGGAGCATAGTTACAACAGGACAGCACGATCGTAATACTGAGTCCACTGCTCTCAGTGGACGGCGGCCTGTCTAGATTTTGGAGGTGGGGACTCGCAGGCCGACCAGTCCGCCGGTGGGATCGCCGCGTCCTGTGTTCTCCAAGATCTTGTTGACGAAGTCTGAAGTCTGCCCAGCAACAGGTGATGGCACTGCATGCAAAGAAACACAAAGATACATTAGCACATGTTTATGTATTTACTAGATACTAAAAAAAAGCTAACTGTACTTTCACTTGAACTAAAATACATCTATTATATCGATCAATTCCACTGCCTACCTGAGCCATCAAAGCTGCTGTCATTGGGATAATTAACTATTTATTGATTTTATTTATCATTGTGTAGAACCTACTTTTATCACTCTTTAATTGCAATAAACTGTTTGTCGGACTGTTTGTCCGTATACACCAAGCTCAGCAAAGCTTCCAATTTTGTATGCTTGTACTAAGCTTATCTTAATGTGAAGGTCACAACTGACTGAATATGGTGAATATAATCAATACATCTATTTATTGTGCTTATTATATCACGTTGATCCATCATTGATTATATCAATATTTCATAACAAGACCTTTTAACAGTACATTCTTAATCATCGTTCATAGTCATCGTAAACTACAGATCAAACGTCACTCATTGGTGGCCAGTCAACTGTAAAAAGCAAATATTAGAGGTCCACAATTTTCTTTGGGGTCTGGCATTTTAAGTTTTACATCGTTTAATGCTGAAAAAAAACATTCGTTTTTCTAACCCTGGAAATTGCTGTAGCTGTCATATAGTTAAAAATGTCTCTAAATCTTTACCCCTTGAAAGCTTACTAGCAGTAACCCTTGTTTCTCTTTTCTGGCATGAGTGGTTTCTGTCATATTTCAGGCCTCCTTATAGAAACAAGTGACTCTGACTCTGTCTAGGCAGCTACTCTTAACAGAAACTGTTAGAATTGTCACCAAACCAGATCTTTATTGATGCACACTGAGGTGTAAAAACATGGTGATTATTAAGGGGAGGCTGAGATATATTGTCTTTATAGGGTAAAGATTTAAGCCCCCACATGCTCAGAAAACCCAGCTTGATCAGATTGGTCAGCTGGCCCAGCAAGAGGCAAGAGAGAGTGTCGGTTATTAACTGTAACCAGAGGCAAACAGTCCTAAACAGAAATATTTGGCCACTCAAGATGGCGGTGTCCTGCTTCTGCACTGTTCCTGACTTAGTGATCAAAGAGATTTTATATTTGTGTTGTTGATGATGATGTCTGGTAACCGTTTCAGCTGTGCGGTCATTATCATAGTAAAGATGTAGCTAAGTGCAGTGCGTGCGTTTGGACATGGTGCTGCGTTCAGACGCTGTCTAAATATTACTTTTATCCAAAAGCTTTAACACTAAAATAAAATAATATAACCCCAGATAGCATAGTACAGGCTCGAGCTGTCCTTCTCTCCGATTCTCACCAAGTGTCTCCTTTATGAGTCGCTCCAGAGTGTCAGACATGTTGGTTGGACGCGGAGAAGAGTCCTCCACTCGCTCCACTATCTCCTCCTTGATGGCGTTGATCACAAACAACAGCCGGTCTGCAAGAAAACACAAGTTAGACCACAGATTATTTACTAACAAGTATTCACAAAACATTATGTGCTTTTGTCTTCTGGTTAGACGCCGCAACCATTGTTTTTTAAATTGGTGACAAAAAAGGAGCATTTATTTAGTTATTCTTATCGATCCCAATCTTATTTCTGATTAGATAAAGAAAAGAAAAACACAAGTAAAATGTCATAAGAGTCATTGTCATCATTGCCTATTAGGTTGTCGGTGAAGTGCCAACAGTGCATGAGAAGAAAAAAAAAACCACACACGCAGATGTGGTTTCTAGTAAAACTTTAGATCATGTAGCGTCAGAGCCAACGTACCGTACTCTGTGCTGAGTCCCCAGAGCTTCACTTTATTTGCTTCGTATTGGGCTTTCTTTTTTAAACGGCAAGCTCTGCAACGAACAGACAGAAAGAAGAGTTTCTAATCAATAGGAGGAAAGAGGATCTCGCTGAGAAACAGAGGTTATTTTGAAATCCGCATCTTTAATACAATCAGGCTCGAGTGTGTAAAACCTGAAAACTTCACATATGGCTGCTGTCCAGCTGTCATGTGTACATAGCGAACACACGAATGCGTGGTTTACCTGGAGGCCAGCTTGTTTTTTTCCTTGCGAGAGCGTGGCCGTGCAGTCAGTGGCAGCTCGCTCACAGGAGTCAAGTCGCTGATCACCTTGTTCAGTTTGCGAAGCTCTGTGCCGATCTGCAGCAGCTTGCGTGGATTGGGAGTCAGGTCTTCCACGTCTGTGCGGCGAGACTTCTTCAGCATGTATTTTCCTTTGTAACGATCACCAAAACAAAGGAGTTAGAGATCAATCACATTTTAAATGTTTCAGCAGCTGCAAAACTCCAAAACATGAACAAACAGTAGTTGTGCACATGGTACTTCAAATTAACCAGCCAGCTGCAAGTGTAACTCTAACCTTCAGTGGGTCTGACAGGTGTGGGGATGCATTAATAACTTAATTATTAATCATCAGACTTTTTGACCATGACCCTAACTTCTAAAAGCCTGAAACTAGTATTAAAAAAAACAAATTCCAAGTCATCCGAGTCATCTTCTTAAACTTAAAAAAAAAAAATCCCATTAAAAGACTGAATAAATAAGAATATGGATACAAGAGAACTAGTTTGCTGTATTTTTTTTTAAATAGAGGATTCCTTTAATGTGTGAAATAAAAATAAATGAAAGATGCATATTTTATTTATTTAACTCCGATATGATTACTCAAACTGTAGCATGACTGCAGCATGCTGTGCACAGCTGCTGCTCTGGAACATCCACCTGATCAGGCTCGCTCTGATCACTTTGCATTATCCACCAAAAGCCGTATACGTTCATTTTTACACTGAAATCGGGAATGTAAAATAAAACGTCGGAAACACTAAAATCCAAAAGATTATTTAATTCCATATCAAACTGAAACTCTCACAAAGCTTTGATCAAAGAGAGGTTTCAATAACGCCTGGATGCCGTTCACATATAGTTGTGCATGTGTGTACCGTGGAGAGGCCCGTTCTTCTGGTACAGGTTGCTAGGCAGCGTGTGTCTGTCCCACTCGGACGGCTTGAGCATGCGTTCCTGTTTGGAGGGGGTGAGCTGCTCGCTGTACTCCCAGAAGTAGCGGCGCTTTCCTCTCTTTCGACTGGAGACTCCTGCTGTGAGCCCTTTAATGTCGTCCATCAGCTCCATGTCACAGCCTGTCGGAAGCAGAAGAGAGAGATAGAGAAGGGGAGGAAATTAATGCAACAGAGGGACAAAGAAAGGGACGGTGTTTTCAGTATTGTTGTGACACCAAATTCCAAGCAACACTCTACTGTAATCATGTGCTTGTAATTTAGTATATTTTTATACTTTCAATGTGATTATAGATACTGAAAATGTGACCACACGTGCCTTTTTACACGTGCAATCAAATTACTTGACCTCAATCTTGGCCACTTAAATTTTTTAAAAATATTTTTTGGTATGGGTATTTTAATATCATGTACTTGTTGTGGATTTATATTCATTATTGTAGGTGTAGCGTTTTTTATATGTGCATACAGCTCCTTTCTTGGCCAGGTCTCTCTTATAAAAGAGATTGTAATCTCAATCAGACAACCCGGTAAAATAAAGATAATAATAATCAATTTAAATATTTTTCATTCAAGACTTATTTTGAAGCATCATTAACAAACAACTCGGTAACAAGCAAGCGTTTTTATGGAGAGTAGCTACCTGGCTCGGAGAAGGCATCACTCATGTCATCATCCTTGTCTGCTTCGTAGTCTTCGTCCTCCTCCTCTTCTTCCTCCTCTTCATTCTCAGACAGCTCATGCTCACTGCCAAAACCCTCATCATGGTCTTCATCTTCTAGCTCCAACCCATCTCCTTCCTCCTCGTCCGCCTCTTCCTCGTCCTCCTCGTCCTCCTCCTCCTCTTCCTCCATCTGGGGGTGGCCTCTGCTGCCCAGTCTGCTACGGGTCAGGAAGAGAGAGTAGTTGTGCTCCTCTTCCTTGGTCTTCTCCGTACCCTCAACAACCAAAAGACTGCCAGCACCGCTGCAAACACCATCACTGATCACCAGCCCAGAGGTGCTGGTCTCCAGAGCCTGGCTCGCCTCAACCAGCTGAGGCACAGTGGCAGACCGGCCTACAGGGATCTCTCTCCTCGCTGTCCCCTCTTGTCTCCTCTCAAAGCTCACCAGGCTGCCCGAACAGCTGGCGGATGCAGCACCAGGAAGTCCCACTAAGGCGGCACTTGCTGAAGTAGAGGCTTTCTCATCACGAGGCTGGGAGAGAGGTAAAGTGGGATCTGACCTCTCAAAATCCGTCTGGGGAGGCATGTCCGCTTGGGTCTTATTTACAGCACTGACACGGACTTTAGCCTTGCGCACAAAGTCAGAGCTATAAGAAGTTGGGGCTCCCATTTTGGTTCCACGCACCATGGGCTTTATTTGCGCATGACCATGGTCCTGGGTGAGACTGAGGTGGCTCTGAGTCTTAGCCATAGTCTCAGTGCTGGAAGGAACAGGTCTGGTTGCTCTTTGGGAACCTTCAGGAAAGTCCGGGAGAAGGCTGCGCGAAGAACGGGAAGAGGATGTGGAGCTTTGTGAAGGCTGAACAGACCCGGGGCCTGATCCTTGGCCGGGGACCAGGAGAGTTTTACTGTGACAGGGTAGCTGGGACGGCTGAGTCTGGGGCAGGCTCAGGTCAGCAGGAGGGTAGAGCGTCTCACCCACAGGCTGTGAGTCCTCGCTGTTGAGCTGAGCCAGCGTCGGGGTTCGACCAATCACCTCCTCGTCCTGGTAAGGACTGGAGAAGTCATCCAATCCGAGGAAGTCCACCTCTTTGGTGCCCCAGATATCACAGCTGGCCAGCCGTGTGTATCTGACAAATACAGAGAGACACAGACTAGCAACAGTGGAAACTTTCATCCTCTTGTTATAGTATCTTCATAGCAGCTTTGCATTGCAGCTGTTTCCTATTTTTAACCTAAATTTGAATAACCTTAGCTTGTTGAATCTTTAGAATAGTAGCTTGTTGATGTATATTTGTACCATGCAAATGACCCTGCAAATACAATAATCAGCAGATCAACATGATCATCAGAGAAAAACTAGAATATATAAGTTATTATTCATGAAAAAGTACTAAAACTTTATTCCAGCATGTTAAACATTCATGCTCTACTCGGATATATATGACTTATAACTTAAAGATGAGTAACTGACTGAAGGAAAATATTGGAAATCTTCAGCAAAACTAGAAATGGAAATATTCAGTTATTGCAACCTGCAGTGACAACCTGTTTTCCGCCACAGAGCAATGCTAAATGTGGAAGTGCACTTGTCTCTACTTAGAACTGCAATGGCAGCCTGTCACATGATGGCAACGGTCCAGTCATATAGCACCTAAACAGCACAGCGCAGCGTGACTCTTCCACTTTCAGTTTTATCTTTGCAGAGCTTGAGACGAATGCATTTTTCCAAGCTGGAACATTTCTGGGAAAATCTGTAATTGTTCAAATTCCTTCTTCACCTTTACTTTTAACTTAGTTTAAAGTTTGTAACTTCACAAGTGAGAAATCTTGATAACAGTGAAGCCTCCTCATACCACAAGATATAAACAGGAAGCTCTGAGACTCTCTCAGCACTCTCAGTGCGGTGAAGAAAACTATCGTTTGGTAAGACCAGCAAAAACCGACTGTTATTTCAGTGTACCAAAGCACAACAAAATAACAGAATCAATCTGAAATTGCCAAAACATGCATGCTTAGTCAAAGCTGGAAATTACGGCTCGCACATTTAAAAAAAAAAACACACAAAAAAACACAAAAAACCCCCAGATACAGCAGTTTCCTCTGTTCCACTTAAGCACAACCTAAACCTAAGTCTGTATGCAGCAGATTTTTCTAACCCTGCAACAACCAGCACTATTCTACCCCAGTTTTAACGGACTTTGTTTTTCAGAGACAGCAGTCTGCCATCAGCTCGCATTCAACATCGAGGAGGGGAGTACACAAGCTACTCTGGCAGCAAAACATCAGGGTAGCTGCAGGACAGACGGAGCATCACCTGAGACCCCAGGAGACTGCGGCAGCCAGCTACTTTGTTGTTTACAGGCCTCTTAAACCACTTCCTGCCTCCCGGCTAACCCACTATCTGCTTCAAATCCTCATCTGCTGTGTCTATTTGAGACCAAAAGGACATGCCTTCAAAATTACTGTCCTACTTCTGTACAAAACTTCAAATTCTTCTGACCTGTCTCATGAGGTTCACAGGCTGACGTCAAAAGAGATTTAACACTAAAATCGGACATATCATCAATCGTAAGCTTATAAAAAGGAGAGGACCACTACAGCCTCCTCACACCACAAACCTGATGTGACCACAGTAAGATGAAGGTGAAATATCCAAATAATAGCTTAAAAATACAGCATAACTGTGAGTTTTAGATTTTTAAATTTTGTGCAGGTAGCAACAAATTAAATGAAAAATAAACCAGATAAACAACATGTTAATTAATCTTATAAAAGTTCAACACTTTGTGGTCTGTAACCTAACCCATGTGTTTAAAGCAAAGGCAGAAAAAATTAAAAATTACATAATTTATAAGAAAAATATCAAACAAAATAAATAAATACATAAATATTTATTTATGTATATAAATATTTATAAAATAAATAAATAAAACACAGAGTCAACTTTACGGGAGTTTGTTGATCAAACACCGAATGTGTTTGTAAATGATTTGAATATTCAAGTTGACACAGGTGATATATGACCTGTGCATTTTCAACTGTTGCTAAGGGCATCTTGTTTTTGCTCCTTTCTCAGATTCAGTGATTCGTTCCATTTTTCTGCTGCTTCTAAGTCTGGCTTTGTATGCTCTGTATTGGATTTTGTGAAGCACTTTGTGACTCTGTGAAAAGCACTATATAACGTATCTGCTAGTTATTCATTTACGAAACATGCCAGCTTCACAAAGTTTAAGAGGTCAAAGTTTTATGTGTCAGTTACTTGTTGTTGATCTTGTTTAACGTGGCCTAAAGAAAAAAACGGAAAAAAAGCTGCAACACATGAATAAATAATAAGTACCTGGTGAGGTCTTCCCAGTAGGAGTCCCACTGTTCGAACGCCGAGCTGCTGCAGACTGTCTCACATTCACCCAGACCCATTAGCTGGTCCACGCAACCCTCAACCTCCTTGCCTCCATCCCCGACCCCCACAATGCTGTCCCCACAGGGGCTCTGCCGGTGGCTCATGTCTCTGTCCTGAAGAGAGCAGCAAATTAAAAAATTACGTTAGAGTGCATACCTTTGTCCCAGACACAAAGGATCACAATAAATGAACAGGTTCTACTCCAATTAAAGTGCTTTATACAACATGCCTCATTCATACGAGCACCTTTTTCTGACTAAATGCTTTTCCAACAGTCATACATTTAAACTCTGATGAAAGCATCGGAAAACAACTTGAGGTTAAGTATCCTGCCTAAGGATACTTTGGCATGCAGACTGGAGCAGCCAAAGATCGAACCACAAAGCACCTTCCTCCAAAACTTCATCCATGCAGTGTCATCATTTCACTATCTGACTGAATGTGAAATATTCCCACAGTCTCCTCTTCTATTACTGAGTCAAGGGCACTGACTATTGACAACAGTCACGCTGACCTATTGGACATGAAGTGCCACCATTTCATTTTATCTGATGATTAGACCTTGTGTGAGATTTTGTAACAATTAAATTAAAAAAATAAACTTCAAACTCCTCTGAGACAGAGAGCTGATCAGACAGGTGGTAGGGGAGGTGATGTTCTAAATACTTAGCTTAGTTTTTATTATTGAATGCTTTAGTTAACTTTTATAAAGACATTTATGATAAAAAGCTGCCACATAATGCCAGCAACCAGGTGTTTGACTGGCTGGAAATTCACAGCACAGCGGCCCCAAACAGCAAAAGCCATAAAGGACCTGCATGATAGGACCGAGACCAGGGAGCCCTGCAACAGATGGTACGACCCCCACGGAGCTCTGATGTCAACATTGTGAAATCAGTCTGGGATTGCATTAAAGGCCAGAAGATGCTGACGCAGTTTAAAAAAAAAAAAAAGGAAGAAAAATTAACCACTGCTGAATATCTTGGAAAACTCTGCATCCTGACTAACTAGTGCTGCTTTAATAATAAATGGATGTCACACCAAATGACAAATAAACTGATTGAAGGAGATGGCAGGTCATCCTGCACAGCATCATCTCATTAATGTGTTACTATGGTGCAAGAAACTGAGAGCGAGGCAGTCAATCACTAGTGTTTAGTCTAAAGAGGACAGTAAATTAAAGCAGACACCTGCAGCTGACAACATGAGCGGTGCTTCATATCACCTGCCTGTGAGCCTGGAAAATGTCAGACAGTTTCTAAACAATTAGACACGAGTCTCTGTTTCGATAAATGCCAGGCTGGAAGTTAAGCTGAGTCCACGACAGCATTCATTTAACGTTTTTACAAACCTCAGGATTTCTCACCATTACTGATATAATCCCTGTAAATGGTAAGGAAACGCATCCGGCCTCAATATTTTCAATTGTGAATCTTGGTCAAGAAGCCCTTTTGCCATCGCAGCAGATGTTTTGACAGGTATTATCTATCACATGAGTGATAGCTTCATTCTGCTGAAGCATCCCAGAAAACCAAACTGCCTTCTGTTTAGTCCCAACTGATATCCTGCCTGTTTTAGTGTTTGCAATTAATAACTAGCCATAACTAACCAACTGCAAGTCTGAGAGTTTGTGTATGAATCAGCACAGGAAATAACTTTAACTAGTTTATATGTGGTATGTTAAAAGCCCAGCGACACATTAGTTCACCACAGTAACGCTGCTGTGCCACTGCACTTTTATCAAAGACAATTGAGTGAAAAATTAGTTAATCAATTCATACCCTCCAACTTCAGAACAGCAAAGTCCCTACATGAAAGTCCCAGTCCCTCAGTTGGGGTTGACTATCCCAGTTATTTCTATTTAGACATCGCACACGGATTTAACAAATTGTCAAACAAGTTGCACAATTTGAAATGTTTACAGGAGAAGACCAGCGAAGGTAGATGCTGAATTGAGAGATTAAAATAATTAAATAACTTTGGCTTCTAAGTTTTTATCAAGTCAATGTTGAGTTAGAAAAAGAAGAATTGGGACATTTATAATATGGTTTCCTTTAATCAGAACAGAGGCGTTGCATTTCCTGCAGCTTTCCAGCTCTGTGGCCCCCTAAACAGTGTGCTGTGTAATGTGTAACCTTATATTGGTCTTTGATATTTGTCGGGGTGCTTGGGCTGAGCTGACCCTGGAGCAGCTGTGTCTGATCAAGCCCCGCTGAGACTGCGTCTCCACTGGTGAGTCTATAAATGTGGTTTAGCATAATCAAAACCTACTTATTTTACAGCTCATCTACTTGAGTATGTGTATATTCAGAATAATCTTGGTGACTTTCAGTGCTCTTTGTTTTGTTTTTTTTTAAATATAAACCTGTCAAAAAACATCAAAGTGCTTAAGACTAACAGTAGCACTTAACAAGAATCAGTATAACTGTATGCACACACATTCACTACCATAAAATAACTTCTTCTTTTTTGAGAAAGCTATTGTGAATGTGATGGGGGAGGATATTGAGTTGCTGCTGTTGACCTTTAAACTCGGATCCTTCACTTGGATGCAACTCAGTGTCAGCTCAGCGTGAGCAGCTGTGACTGATGTGAAAGAAAGCCAGATTCAAAGCATGGTTACCAAGGTCTTACATCTTTGTGTGTGTGTGTGTGTGTGTGTGTGTGTGTGTGTGTGTGTGTGTGTGTGTG
>VUQR01004347.1:4681-23896 GCA_015108515.1 Hemichromis elongatus
TTTCTAAAGAACAAAAAAAAAAAAAAAAAAAGCAATGTTATGTAAATCAGCGCAATACAAATATCTTATTAAATGTGAGATTTTATGAAAATGTCAAATTCAATTTTTTTATTGTACAATTTTACAAAGGCATAGTTTATTACACTGTTAGTAGCCAATTTTAATTTAATAAAACTCTTACCTGTGAAGGCCATTTTCACTTTCAGACTCTACAAGAAATAAAAGTATCCAACAGTTATGCAACGTTTCACAATATTACAATATTTCAGAAATATTTCCAAAAACAGTACACATTCATTTCAGTTTTATTATAGATCAAGACGTCTAACATTAAGTCTGTCACTAGATGACTACCATAATTATGACCTTTTAAAGATATTTTTTTAAATCCTCTTTTACACCTTGCAAACAAAAGTTTGTTCACAGAACTCAAAGGACGCAAAAGGGAAACTACACAACCACTAAACACGCACGAACACAACAGGGATAACGCTCGGCAGTAGATTTATTCTTACTACATCTAAACAGTTACAGCTATTGTTTTGTAAGGGAAATGGTTTCAAAAACGGTAGTGAGTCAACAGAGTGAGTTATCACAAACCTTGGCTCGTGTCATTGTGACATTTATGGGTGTTACCTTGCACCCACATGTTCTGGGACGCGCATAACTACGAATAACTACTGTAAATGAGTATAATGAATAACACTTAGTAAACCCAATTCCACAGAAGCAGTAAATAAAAACAGAAATCATGTTTTAGTAAATCTCATAAACTCATATTTTATGCGCAACAGACCATAGAAAACGTTTTAACTGTTTAAACTGAGAATTTGTACCATTTTTGGAAAAACTATTAGCTCATTTTGAATTTTATTGTAGCATCATGTCTCAAAAAACTGGTAACAACAACAAAACAACAAAAGAAAGGAAAAATAAGAAGTGCTAATAGGAAAGAACTAGAATAAAATTGTGCAAATAAGTCGTCACGGCTGCTAAGATCACTTAGCAACAGTCAGTAACATGACTTAGTGGATAAAAGAGAGGTTCACCAATCTGCTAACAACTGTATCTACAAACTCATTCACAATAATGTTGCTCAGTGTAAAAATTGTATAAATATTTCATCATTAAGAGTGTGCAAGGGACAAGGCTGAAAGTCACCACTGGATGCCCTCGGGTGGCACTGCATTAAAAACATGAGTGGATTTGTCACAGAAATCGCTGCACGGACTCAGGAACACAAAAATCATTGTCTGTGAACACAGTTCACCGCGCCATGCACAAGTACTTGTTAAAGCTCTATCATGCAAAGAAGAATATGCAAACATGATCTAGAAAGGCCACCATCTTTCTAAGCCAAAGTTGAAATTCACTAGTTGGGCCCAGGTCCTCATTTTAGCTTTGACAGCGTTTTAGTAGATAAAGGTCAATGGCTTGGACATGAATTGAGCTGCAGTTTGGGAAAGGCCTCGAAGGGGACTGGCGGCAGCTCCTGGGCCTGGCAGATCCCCACGTACTAAATAGAAGTGAAGAAGTTAAAGAATTGAAAAGCGGAGGAAGGGTGGGGCACGTAAATGAGAACAAACAGCTTGTAGAACTGGGGGAACCTATATAGATGAGGACCGGAAGGAGCGTGTTTGGAGGCGTGGTCCTGCTCCTGAAATTCTAATACTTCATCTCCGATTCATTCTGGAGATCATGGATGCTAGGGCTCAATAAAGTATTCTGATTCTGATTCTGATGTGTCCTCTCAACTAAAGAGGATCAGGACCACATCGCTTGTCATCAGCACTCAGTTCAAATGTCCGTGGCTCTGTACCATCAGACAGGGCCTGTGGCTCTGTACCATCGGCTGTTTGCAGATCTGCAAAGGCACCATCATGGCTGCCCAACTTTTTAAAAACATGTTCTTGCCATCAAATTCAAAATGAGCCAATATTTTTCTTAAAATGTTAGCTTTGTTTTGTTTTCTGGTTTCCACTGTGAATAAAATATGAGTTTCCGAGTTTTGCAGATATTTGTACTTTACACAGTGTCCAAACTTTTCACGACTGGTTTTGTTGAAGCTGCAAAGCCTCGTGAGTGAAAAGCCAAAAAACAGTCATCAGTCTGGTGACGGATAATAACCGCAGGCAACTGTAAGAGCTATTATTTTTTTTGAGCTCTGCGTGTATTTTAAATAACATAAAAATTTGTCTATAAGTCTCTGGTCTGGTTAGAAGAAGCGGTTCCTTAATTTGCTGCAGCGCGACACTAGAGATAAGCATGCACCTCCTGCAACATGTTTGTTTATAGATCAGGATGACTAATACAAGAAAGCTGCTTACGTAACCGGTAGATTCATTATATATTTAATGGCCTTTTGATTCTTTCTCTTTCCATTTCTCAGCATTACTGACACATAGAGCGTGAACTTCTAATTAACAGCTATAACGTTGATACATAATTTGGTTGAGATTGCTTTACAGTAATTCTTATACATTTCTACTTAGGTATCAGCAGAGGAATTCATAACTGATATATGGAACTGGAAATTTCACAGGAATTCTGTCTAGAGAATCCATTCTTACCTTACTCCTCTCAAAAGATTTGCTCTCATTCTGAAATGTAGTGGCTCCTAGATTTGAGTTGCCAAACCATTCTGAAGACATTCCTATTACATTCAGGTTCACTGCTGGTGCGACTGCTGGCATGACCTCTGATTTCTTCTCCACGGGAGCTGAAGGGGCGAAATAAGCAATTCCATTAATCGGTTGTCTTTTTATGAATACTGAAATAGTCGAACAAGCTTTTTCATTTTCATTTTCATCATTGAGATTTCAGAAATTATGAAGTTACCTTGATCAAAAGCCAGCTCAAAAGATTCAGGGGTTCTTTCTGGAAGTGGGGGTACAGGTGAGGGGGGACTGCCTGGAAGTAAGGAAATAAGTATCATATAATGTGTGTATCAATAATAGTGCACTTACTAAATAACGTGATTGCCATATGAAGGATTTTGGTCAGATAAGATCTTATTGCAAGTGATCAGTAGACGGTTAATGAATTGGAAACTGTTTTTAATATGTTGCGCACATCTACATATTTAAAAGCTTCATTTTATTTTCCAGTTACGTGTTCTTACCACTCATTTCTGTAAGTCTATCAGCAGCAGCATCATGTGGAATAACTGATAACCTCTGAAAAGGGTCAGATACCTCTGAAAGACAACATGTTGTGTCGTTTAAGTTCAAGGACAATATATGTCAAGATCACCTACAATCATGTGCATTATCAGGGCTGAAGTAAGCGTCCCTTCAGCTAACAGCTTATATTTAAGATGTATGTTCACTATGGGCCCTAACCTGTATCCACAGCCAGCATGTAGGATTCTGGGGTTCGTTCAGGTAGTGGAGGAGGGTCTTCCCCAGACGTACAGACTTCACCGGTGTCTGCAAAAACAGAAAAATCAGCCGCTATTGTCGGTGTTCCTAATCTTGAAACTGACACATGCACAGTTGTTAGCATTAACCTGAAGCAGGTGAGGTGGCCTCCAGAGTGTGGTCATTCAAAAGTAATGAGGGTGTACTGAAAAGAGGGCTAAATGTCCATTCTGTGGTCTCCTCAACAGCATCCATGGTTGCCCCATCTGATGACGGGGAACTCAAACCGGTGTCAAAGTACGGGTCCTCCACCATTGAACAAATGGCTGCTGCTATATCTGGTGAAGGTTGGCGGATCAGTGACGGTACACTATCGCTCGCTGCGATCAGTTGTTCTGCTGAAGGAATTCTCTGGCTTGCATGCACCATCCAGGGTCCTTCATTCAGGTCCTGGGGAACTGGCTCAGAAGGGGTCTGGAATAGGTGCCACAGTTGCTGGTCTGTGTAGATGTCGTTGGTGTTCAAGAAAAGGAGGTTCTCTGAAGAAGCCAAATGACTGTTGTACTGCGGTAGAAAGGCCCGTTCCTCATCAAGCAGACACTGAAATTGTGGCACAAAACCAGACTCCTCACGTGGGATAAAGACCTCATTTTCAGAGACCTTTAAGAGGAGAAGGAGTTGCAACAAGAACAGATTATTGATTATAATTAGCATGTAAATTCATTATGTTTGTAAAATATGAATTTTCTAATCTCTATTTAATAGTAGTTTAAGAGTAAACAAGAGAAGTATACAGCAGAAGTTTAAACAGAGCACAAAAAAGGTGTCACTGCCTCCTTAGTTAATTTTTGAACCCGGCAGTTTGATCATTTTCCGCTTTGATCATGTGACTACATTCTATTTTAATGCTGCTGAAACCACAAAAAAGCCTGCCACATCTACTGTTTCTGTTTTACAGATTCAGATGGCTGTGCTTTTTGGTTGGCATTGATGAAGCACACAACCGAAAACCGTTTCGTCTTTGCTTCTAGCTAGCTTCTGTCTCACTGACAATAGTAAATTCCAGGTTACTTACCTCATTCTGGCAAGTCTGCTCATCTACAACCTGCAAATATCTCTGAAAAAGTAACTTGATGGTTCTGTAGACAAGTTCGTATTGTTCCTGAGTTTAAACGACACAAATTTGTTCTGTTAGGTTGCACGATTCACGAAACAATACTGACGTTAACTGGCATTGCTGGTATATAAATTGCTTGAAATGTGCATCTGTTGTTTGGAAGACTTGTTAGATGTGATGGTCTGCATTACATGAAAAAAAAAAACATCAGGTACCTTGGTTTGAACTAAAGATGGCCTCTGGGTCCTCATGCTTTGAACTAAATCGTAGATACTGAAATCTGAAGTGATGTTCTATAAACAAGCACACAAAAGTACTGCAAAAGTTGGCAATTTTACACTTCAACGCATCTGTCGTACAAAATGTACAGAAAGGCAGAGAAGAAAATCTAACCTCTTTCTTTAGGAGGTTCCAAGTATAATCAATGACACACAAGGCTCCTGTTCTACCACAGCCAGCACTGCAAACACGCAAGAGAAAAACGTCACATTTTTTCAGACATTTTCAGTATAATCGCTCGTATGCTTCTTCAGCTGTGCTACACTTACCCAGCGTATGTATAGCATAGTTGAAGAAGGCATTAGATGCGATGGTACAAGTGCATGGCTAAACCACAACCACTGCAGCAATGTCTATAGCTATTCACAGCGTACAATTCCCCTTGTCGGTTGAATTAGGTATAAAGCTCTAGCTCAGGACGAGAAAATCAATGAAAAAACGACGCAATAAAAAAAAAACCTTTAACAACAACATTTTAGCAACCTTGTTGTGGTGACCTGTCACAGATGCGGGGTGGCTTCATGATATGTAGGTTATATCTGCTACCAACTCAACAGTACATGTCTGACTCATCATGAGGAGTGTTATGGTTTCACATGACCAGTTTAGTTAAGTATAAGTATATAAAAAAATATAATATGTATTTTTTTTTAAAAACAAACAAAACACATAGTATGTGACAAGTGAATGTTTCTGATCTATACTTGCTCGTGTTTATTCAAAAGGAAAGTATGATGCAGAACTGGAAACAAAATGATACAAATTTTCTGCACATCTGACATAGCAGGGCCCATCCCACATGCACCAAGGTTTTCTACCTGGACTTATCTGAGTCACAGCTATTGCTCTAGCCATAGTGTAACTGCTGGAAAATTTTAAGGGGAAATGTCTACATATATGCTTTACAACCTAGTGGGGTTTTGGCCAACAGCCTACACACATTTCCTGTTAAAAGAATAGAGTCTAACCTCTAAGCCATATTGCAGGGGACACATTAGCCACAAGCAGTACAAACTTGATCACAACCAAAAGCACAGCTCTCCTTTGATCTGCTTATTTTCTTTAGCACGTTAGAAAGGATGGCATTTTATACAGTGTTGTAGTTTCTGCTTGTGCATGTACTGATAAGTTAACAACGCTGTTTTGAGCAATAAAAGTAAAGAATAAAAGAGTGACAACAAACTAAATTTCTACGGTGACTTCATACTAAGATGGAGTTTGTGCTTTAATTTAAATTAAATCAAATGTAGTTTAATTTTTATTTGAGATCTATTGATTTATTTCTTGAATCCAAGTAAAAGATCTTTGAAATATGTAAAAGAAGACCAACACCCTATTATGATTTTTTTTTTTGCATTAAAAGGCAAACGTGTGACCTAATTTTCCTAATATTTAGAAAACCAACATCGCTACAAAAATTGACCCCAAGCCGTTAATTCAAGCTGTCCTGAGTGACAGGATATGAAATTTAAGCATGTGAAACCAACAGTGACAAAAGCCTCCTTTCAGTTGAACCGCTGCACCTTTTACTTTGAAGGCTAAGCTGTTTACATGAAGGCCTTCTGATTCATTTATGGTTTGGCCAAACAGCATCAACAACATTTTTCTTAAGAACAATAAACGCTACAGAGCTCCCAACAACATAAGCGCTACCTATTAAAATGATTTGCTTAAGCAACTTAACTCCAGTCATGCAGTAATTTCAAGTTCTATTCAAATTCCTGACCTGCAGTGGATGCAAATAGGGATGTCATCATGGGCTTGATAAGAGCGCATCTCATGCAACATGTCCAGAATGGGAGGGATGGAGTCCGGTACTCCATGATCTGGCCAGTTGACATAGTGCAACTGTTTCAAAGTTCGGGAACTCTGAAAAAAATTTAAAGTATTGTACACATTTAAAATGCAAGCGTCTTCTAAGAGCAGATTGGACATCATAGTTATATTTTTAGGGTTAAGACACAGCTGTCAAATACGACCACAAAAGTTAGGAGGCTATAAACAGTGCTTACATTGTGATAGGTCAACCTTAAGGTCCTGGTCAGATAGTCTCCACTGCTTTCCTCAGAGTCCTGCACAAAAAACAAAGTTTCTCTTTGACCAAGGTTCTTGTTCTTGTTCTCAAAATGATGGTAAAATAACACCAGACTTAAAAATAATATAATTAGGTATTGTGTATGTGCATGACATACAGTACTGGTCAGAGATTCATCATGGGTGTGAATGGTAATTTGAGGCGTTATTTGGGATTTTCACTAATCTACGCAGACTCAAAATTATTCATACAAAGACAAAAAAAAAAATCCTTTAGCATAAGAGGCTGCTCACCAAGAAAAAAGCCCTGCTCTAAAATTGACCCCTTAAATCTAAAATTTGCAGTTGCCCACATGAACTACCCAAATGTCTTTGGCTTAGAAGTTTTATGATTGAGCTATTTGGCCACAATGAAGAAAAAAGGATGTGTTTGAAATAGTAAAGGTGAGGTTTTTAAATCTAATGATATGTAACTTGTGGACTATGGTTGAAAGTTATGCGAAGAAAGAACTCTAACTCTACCAACTCTGTCAAGATAGCAAACCACAATTATGCCAATCTACAAAAATAAAGCAAATCAAATAAGCAAATATTAGTTTTGCTGTATATATTTGAGAGTGTGTGAATAATATCGACCCTGTGTGGATTAGAAAAAATCCAACAGTGACAACCCAGTTTTTGTTTTCTAAAGTAGTTAAAGATGTATGTAGGTGTCTAAAATTAAGCATATCAAATACTATAATGTAATACATATTCAGTATAGGTTTTTGCATCCGATCTATTAACCTATTTATCTGGAAAATATGAACCGACAACAAGTACTCACACAGTAAACTTTAAAAGGCTGACAAATGAACGGCTCCTCGTGTTTTTGTGGCCAGTAAACCTCACACTTTTTCTACAACATAAAAAAAAATCAAACAAGTTTAACAAAAGTACTTTCAATTTAAACAATACATCAAATGATATGATAATAGTTAGTAAATTCACACCAGGCTGCTGTATAAACAAACAAAAATAGTTTACCTTTCCCATCTCAAACTCTCGACAGGCCATCACGACAACCTAGAATCATAAAGATGTGTGAAAAAAATTACATATCTACAATTTTTTAAAAAGATTTGAATTGGGATGAAGATCAGTTTTTCAGTTACTGTGGCCAAAGTCACAGCTTTTTAAATTTTCAACTGAAGAAATTAAGCAAGTTGTGCTTAGAATAACATTGCTGTCTTAAGTACACCTTGTGGTGTAGGCCTTACCTCTATCTTGTATTCCCAAAGCATCCTCAAGAAGTCCACTACTGTGTGTGGCAGAGGACCCTGAGTAGCTATGTAAGCCCTGGAGTTTGACACTCCCTGCACACAAAACACAGCTTATAGAGTCAGTAGTTACATTTGCACAAATCACATTTCAGTCGTGACCCCTGTGGCCAAAAGAAACCTGTTATCTCTACCTGCAGCAAATATTTGGCAGCATTGACCTTCCGCTCACAGATATTGCCAGAGAGAGCAGCAAGACTCCAGCTCAGAACGCAGCAGAGATCAGTGCAACCACAGATAATATTAATGAGCTTAGAAAGGGCATAAAAAAGAGAAGCTGGGGTGCAGTCGGTTTGTAAAGTGGCTTGCAGATTCCAATCCACTGTGGCCAGGATAAAGCAGCCCAAATAGTGCACTTATGATATTTGTCAAATAGATGCGTAGAAGCTGAGCCATCAGTTGATATATGCTAAAAGGGCACTTTTACCTTGAGGAAACTGGCGTTGATGTAGTCTGTGTCATTTTTTGATGTGACAAGAGTAAGCTTTACTCTGGTGTGGTCAACTACAAAAGAAAAATATGTAGTTATGAATGTTGGAGAACCTAAAAAAATGCTGAGTGTGCTTTTCGTTCTCACAGCCTTGTAGCAAAAAAAAATTATGAACAGAATTAGAATAAATTCCAGATGAAAATATAATAAAAATGTGTTAATGTTTGTAAGCTTTTCTGTGGATCCTTGATTAATTTAAATAAATATAAGAAACTTAATTAGATATGTTGATCAAATTTGATTGGACAAAGTAAATATGATCTGTTAGTATAATTTGTCACCTAATTTACAATGGTAAATGGAGCATTATATACTGTTTATACCATTTTTTGGTCATTAGCACAACACAATACACTTTAAAACAAATCTAGAAGTATTTCTTCACAGTGTTAATGCAGTAAACTGTACAGCTGTTGTGTTTTTATACATTTAGCCTAGCTTACAGGGCAGAATGTCCTTGTATCGGTTCTTCTTGATGTTTTCCTGCTTTTCGGCTGTTTTGCTAGGATACGTCTTGTCCGTTCGGTACTTTGTTGACTGACTTTTCAACCTCTGAAAAACACAAAAAGAAATTTAAATGCGCTGCGTTCATAAAGACTTTTCATCATAGTTTCTAGAAGCCATCTAAATGCCAGAGAGCTATTTTTGTCACACTGTTTTGTTAATGTGTCATACTGAAACATCCTCCAAGCTTATATTGAGATACAGGTATCATGTAAATGCATCTAAATTCTATTGAACGAGCCAAAACAGCAGAAGGGTAATATGAGTTTCATGGTACTGCTTTCTATGCATTTACTGGAAAAGCTATTTTCATATTGCAGATGCCGTAAGGTTATAAGCAACTGTTACAGGAGGGTGAGTAAAAAGTAGGGCATATAACCAACAAAGTACATGTGACCAATTGCACATTGTCACATGTGGCCATTTTTTCTGTGATTCAGCCTCAGACGAAGAATCTGTGACTCATTTGACTTCAAACTGACATGATGGCTGACAAACTGAGAGGACCTCCATTCTAAATCGACCAAGCAGAAGCTCGGACTCTAAAGTTAAACTCACGTTTGTGCTTGCAGGCCTTGTCGAGACATTGGTCTTTTTGTTCTGAGGCCAGTTTGGGCAGATCTAAAAGAGTCTGCTAAAAGAGGTTGAAATGCATCTGCACTTCTCTAACACGACAAAGTGCTTTTTGTCCTCAGAGGAAGTGATGCAACGGACTCTTTCCTTTGGAGTGGTTGGGGTGGCAGCAGTATGACAGCAGAGGGGCAGCATGTGAAGCACACAGTGCTGTCTTCAGGCACCGCCATGTCACTCATCACCATGGCAGCAGCCCACAGATGATGTCACCCTGGGGTTAACACTTCTCAGGCACATTTTAGTATGATTGCGTGAGTGTGTGTGTTTGTGTGTGTGTGTTTGTGTGTGTGTGTTTGCGTGGTTGCTGCTGCTAGTCGTCAAGTGTTACAGGACTTTTGCTTACACTTCTTCCTTGTTGTGCCTTTAGTGACAAACATCAATACAAAGAGGAAGAATGAAAATGGCGTTGGAACCCTCCGAAAAATACCAGTGTGGTACTTCCCTCAGTATGATGTCTTTTGTAAAAAAAAACTAAAAATCGGGAAGACTAAGAACTTTCAGTTTCACCGTGCTTACTGTCAATATAAAAATCCACCTTTTTTTAGCCCGTGAATGCGACAACCATTGAGAAATACACTATGTCTTCTGGGCTGAGAATTTTTAGCTGTACTTCAACAAGAGGAACATTACAGTTAACTCACCGCAAACTCGCCAGCAATGCCATTAGATGCCTCATCAGCCACAGCCTCCTGTCTCTCCAGGTCATCCACGACGCTCCTCAGAATCCTGACCTGCTGGTCCATAGCTGGATGTTCACTCTCTGAGATAGGGCAGTTTTCATAGGCATGTCAAGGCACAAAAGTCCTTGTTCACAGGTCATGGAGTAGGCTTGCTAAGCTTGGGGACAGGACTGAGGCAGTTACGTTGCTCCGCTACAGAGCACTTCTGTATTGTAGCTCTCACATGAAGGAACTGGTGTAAGGGAACTTCTGAACTGTCTTACAGAATGTAAGAGGAAGCTAACAGGTTCTGTGGTCAGATTAAAAATATTGCCGCGCCCCCTGTGGGTTTCTCTCACAGGGTCCTAAAGTCACCCGGGTGTTCTATTGAATAAATATGTTGCAAAGGGGATGGTAGAGGAAAACAAACACATAAACAGTCAAAACAGTTGATCTCAATCAAAATTAGAGCGTAGTGCAGGCAGTGTAGTCAGTACAATATTTGAGACACACAAGCCAAGTGGAGGAGAAATATGTGTAGGGATAAAGCCTGAGGCAGAAGAAATATATTCACCCTCAGTTGCTCAGCAGTAATCCACTCAAAGCTCTGGGAAGTCTTCATGTACCTACTTTACTGTACAGTAGACATTTTTGTATTTAAAGTGAGACAGGATGATGAAAAAAATCTTGTGAATCTCAGCTAGTATAAATTCATGCAATTTGTTTCACTGTTAAGCAACAATACTATTAAATTCACAATGTATGCATAAAAAGAGTAGTGGGAGGAGCTATGTTTTCAGGAACCACGGGCAATAACTCACCCGTAAAAGACTTCCCTTTCCTAAATATATATAAAAGCTCAGCGTTGAAAAGAGTATGGCTAAAAAAAAAAAATACAAAAGAATGAATGCATTACTTACCAAACTGCTCACGGGGCTGGATGTAGCTTCCTTTGTCAGTTAACCTTCAACTATTGCTTTTGTCAGGGGTGGCATCATGAAGAAGTTCTGACAGGACATTGCAACATTTAGCAGGTGCTGAGCGCCACATCAGTCAAATAGCGACATCTAGTGGCTTTGTAGTAAAGTAGCAGTAACAGACGTTCTGATTCTCAACTAAGTGTTACAGTAGTAACTGATTTACATTATATGGCGGAAAATATCACTGGATAATATCAAAGCAGACTAGTGAATAACAAAAGGTTAAACGAACGTTTTTGCCATGCTTTAAAAGCACCAAGAAACAAGCATCCGCTGTGCACATGTATACCAAACTGGTACCCTTAATAAGGCAAAATCAGTGTCCGATAAACTATGACTAACTAGAATAAAGGAAGAGCCATTTCTTACCAAAAAAGTGCTCTAATGTGGGGAGGGTTTCCACTCTTTCACTTCACTGCCACTGATTAGTGGTGCTGCGTGTCACAGTTGTGTTCAAGGCCTAGCATAGGCACAAAAGCATTTATGTAACCCACAATGCACCTACAGGAAGCTAAGATCACCACAGTCCACCTCTACAGTTTCCTGAGTGTCGATTTTGGTTCATTACAATCAACAAACCTGACATCAAAATGAAGATATTGTACCTCGTTTTGCTTTTTCAAGGTGAGTGAGCTATAATTTAAACCTTCTATTAAAGATCTTAATAAGCTCAAACCTTTCAGCACCTTGATCACCGTGTTTATTTTCTTTCTCTCCCATACTCTATTTTTGTAAATATGTTTTTCACTTCCATTGTTCGTGACTTTAAACAGTAAAATCACTGCTTATTCTGGCATCATAAATAAATACTCTGATTTTATATCAATATTTTTCAGTCACAGTAAACTTACTATCACACATAGAAATCCTTTACAAATATTTTGGTATGTGAAAAAAAAATGCTGTTTCATTTTCATTCATATCCTGGAATTCTCTAAGCTTGAAAATTATAATCAAAACATACAAGCCTATCAAAAAATGCTATAATGTATTCCTCGTGGAGATATTTATTTACGAAGAAAAAGTGTTTAAATTAACATGTTTTTCTTTAATCGTTAAATTAAAATAACATGTTAACTTTTTGGTGAAACACTTTCTGATTCTTGTCTTGAAAGGTGCTATAAAAATAAAAAAAATTACTTTACTTACTGTTAAATGAAAGAAAAGTATTGTAAATGCACACAGGATGTTTGACAACACCTACAACAACCAACAACCTACCCCCAGCTTGCACGTACTCATGAGGTGTTTTTTTTGTTGGTTTTTGGGGGTTTTGAGTGACTGTGATTCTAGCATTTTTGCTATCTGACAATCAACATTTGAAGGTAAACTGCAAAATCATATACTTAAAAACTGAATAAGATAATTATGATTTTTCCAGACTACAAGCATTTTCTTTCTCTTTCTTTTTCTTATTTCAGCAAGTCTTCAGCTTCAATGTGATAAAAGAGAGATCACAGCCCATGTTGGAGGGGAATTTATTCTTAAATGCAACTATGCCACAAATAATTTTCTGTACAGCAAAAAGTATTGGTGCAGAGGGAGCTCCAGAAGCAATTGTGACATTGTGGCAGACTCAGAAAGCACTCAAAACAGACACAGGTCCCAAGTGATAGATTTAAACAGAAGGGGGTTGTTTGTGAGAGTCACAAATCTCCAATTTGATGATGCGGGACCGTACTGGGTTGGGATTGATAAGATATATGCTGACATCATGATCCAAGTCAAAGTGATTATCACTGAAGGTAAGAATAAAAGACACTATATAACTTATAAAAAAAAAAACATTTTTACAATAACACTGACATATGCTGCATTGGAGCCTCTGTTTTGTGTTAAGCTGATTCGACTGACATTCCTTTTTTGTGCCAGTTCCAGTGTCCAAGCCCCAACTTTGGCCCCTGAGCTCTCTGTTGGACAGGCCAACATGTTGGGGGAAGTCAGTTACCTTACGCTGTGCTTGTACAAAGGGCACTGGTGTTCGTTATGCCTGGCATCAGCACATTGACAACAAGGACTTCCTGCTTCATAACTCTCCAGACTTGTACCTTCACTGTGGCACTGTACAAAAGGACTGTAGTTATTACTGTATTGCCAGTAATGACATAAGCAGCGAAAAGAGTGAGCTCATCCCTGTGCAGGTTTTGATGCGTGCAAACAGCAGCTGTATATATGTTGTTAATATTCAGGGTAAGAACAAATGTGATATTGCATTGTGCACATATAAGTGTGTGTGTGTGTGCGTGTGTGTCATAGTAAACTATTGTTTGGAAAAAAGGATTAAAGGCATTGTGTGTAAGTTTTGACTTCAGTGACACCTAGAGGTTATAACAAATATGACATTATGTACAAACCCTTTATGTACAAATTTTCCTTAGGGTTTTTCTACTTTTTTATTAACATAAATCAGGTCACTGGAATTATATTTCAAAAAACAAAAACACAATAAACATAAAAGAAAGAGTTTAAAGTTATCATGAAATATTTTATACAAAGTCTGTTTTCGTCGCTCTTGTTTTTACAATGCTGTAAAATCTTCATCCTTAAGGCCCATAAAACATTATCATTGTAATTTTTTTTATTACCAGGTCAACCAATTTATGACTGTGCCGACAGAATGAGCACAACCACAGTCACAACTCCACCTCCGACCTCCTGCCAAGTTATCATGAACAACAATGATAAGACAAGAAATCAGTCTTTACAACTGAATGAAACCACTCAAGGGTTTTTTACCATCAGGTTAGTCAATATGCAACTTTTTACTCTATGGGAGAATCACTAAGGCTGAAAATAGAATTTAAATGTGTTTGTCTCAAAAACCTTCCCCCCCTTTCCTTTTTTAGAGCATTGACTGGATTGCCACTTTGGTACACGTTGCTGCGTTGGGGTTCTTTTCTGGCCCTTCTGATAACCCTTTGTACAGCTGTTAAATGCACGAGAAGAAGATACAAAAAACATGCCAACCAGAAGAAAGGTGTTCATTTCAGGCGAATTTATCATGCAGCACAGTGATCTGAATTTTACTGCAGTAGTTCTGTGGAAGTTAGAATCAGCCTCTCTGATAGCGGTTTTGTGGCTTAATTGTTGACCAAAGTTCTTTGATCACATGGGAGTGTTTCTGAAGACGGTAGGTCATAACATGGCAGACTGTTTATCACGCAGTACTTATAAAAATGTTATTATCAAGATTGTTAATTGCTTTACCAGGTCTATGATTTTCTTAAGTGGTCAAAATATTTATTTGTGACTTTTTGTATTGTCTTAAGTAGTGGAAATAAATGCAAAAAGATGTTTTACCTTCTATCTAAGCCCCTCTTTGCTTCTATAAACTGATAGCGAGTAGCAGGTATTTAAGTTTTATTTACCTCTAAATAAACATATCATGTTCCTGACTCAAACATAGTCATGTTAGTCCACTATACAGACCAATGAAGCGTCATAAGAGAGCCCATTCAAGAGGAGTGTTTTAATATTATGGATGAGTAAGAATCTAAACAAATATGTTGTAGCACCTTAAAAGATGATTAATAAGGGTGCGTTTCAGGTCCCTGAATTAGACTAATGATTACAAAATAAATAAATAAGTTTGCAGTAAAACAATCCTTGACTACCATGTGATTTTGCTGTTTTTGCATTATTGACAGTAATTATACTTAAATTGTGGAGTCTGGAAGTTTTATATGATAAATGATTCACATTAATGTGCTGTGCAGTGTAATTTCCTATTACAGGATATAAAGCAATGCAAATACCTCACCCACTTATTGTGAAATCAGTATCACAACAATGTGTCAGTACTTGGGCGTTATAGGGCATTGAAATGTGTCATATCAGGTTGATTAAAATTCTAGTGCTGCTGGCTCAACACTAGAAACAGACTCAAGTATAAAGGTGGAATTCAGCAATGATATCTTTGAATTTGTGATGTATATGAAATGTAGCATACGATTGTCCAAATATTTAGTAGTACTGGGTCTTTTTTGATACAATGTTGCTTCCATTCTTAAAGAAAGTGTCACAAATTTCCAGGTTGCAGTTTCAATTGCTACTCACATTGTACTGTAGTTGATTTTGTTACACTTAATGTCAAAATAATAAAACTTTGCATTTCAGATATTATAAAGTCTCTCTGTATTTTATATATTTTATTTTTAGAAGTGGTAATACTTGGGTAATTGATTTTATAAGTCTCCTAGCATGATTTAAAGATGTATTTTGTAGGTATATTGATAGATTTCCTCCCAGCAGGACTGGGTCCATTATTACATCTCTGGTGTAAAGATGCCACAACTGAGCTGCTGTGCTTCTTCAAAAGAAGTCTTGATTTTTACTCATATTTCTGATCTATGATTTCATTCATCCATTTACTTCCGCTTATCCAAAACTGGGTCATTGGGGCAGCAGCCTAAGTCAGCAAAATGCAGACCAATCTCTCTCCAGCAGCCTCCTCCAGAGATATAATTTCTCCAGTATGTCCTGAATTTTTTCTCCCAGGAG
Organism: Hemichromis elongatus; assembly: GCA_015108515.1. NCBI lineage: Eukaryota > Metazoa > Chordata > Actinopteri > Cichliformes > Cichlidae > Hemichromis > Hemichromis elongatus. Next base: position 20,556 of record VUQR01004347.1, read on the forward strand.
GAGGCCCCGGGTGGGACATGCTTGGAACACCTCGAACAAGAGGCATTCAAGGAGACATCCTTGTCAGATTCCCAAACCACCTAAACTGGCTCCTTTTGGCGTGAATGAGTAGTGGCTCTACTCTAAACCCCTCCCAGATGGCTGAACTTCTCACCCTAAGACCATCCGCCCTTCACAGGATGCTCATTTCTGCCGCTTGTATACACAATCTCATTCTTCCGTTCACCACCAAAAGGGATGTAGGAATGTGCTTCTGATCACCCTGCACAATAATCATCATAAAATCTGTCGTGGTAAAGTGTATGAAGCATAAAAAGTGGATTTCTACGGAAGCCAAAACTTTTGGCTGTGACTACGTTTTTTATTTGAACATAATACTATAAAAGTGTCTAAGGTCCAGCAGATTTACTGTATAGTTACAAGAATCTTTTTAACCATAAAACTGTATTATGTCAGAAACAGGGTATAATTGCAAGAAATTTCTAAGTTACAAAAATCCGAATGGTCATAGCGTATATGTTTTGTGAGACCAATTTCCACCGCAGTTATGTAAGTCAAGTGTAAAGTTGTAATCATGACCATCTCCAAATGTGGGCTGGCTGATCACTCCTATCCCTATAAATGGGTGTGAGTACAGCTTTATGCCTGCCATGAGCATGACCGATAAAAAGCTTGAATGCGCATGAATCATTTAGAGCACATTGGGAAATAGTTTATCAATATTAGTTCATCATGTAGTCTATGATTCAATGGGTGATTATATCAAAGTGAATGTCTAATGCGAGGTGAGTTCCCATTTGAACGTGCGTCCTATGCTCAGACCCACTTCATGTGTTTTGCACAACACTAGTTATATCCTTAGACTTCTGACACTGCAGAAATGATCTTATCATTACTTACTTTATCTTCATCTCTGTTGCAGTTCCAGGAGACACAACTTTCAGTTTTCAGTGTCGACTTGCTATCTACTAGTTGTGGTTGCAGATTACACTTTCAGTTCAAGTAAAGAATCCTGTGTCTATGGAGAAGTTATACAATACACAAAAAAGACGTTTTCCTTTTAGTTGTGGAATTGATGTACACCCCCCCGTAAGACACCCCAAATTTAAAGCTCACTGTTTGTTTTCATTCTGATAGCTATCTTCTTAATTTTACAGTTATATTGTTGGGAAGATGAAACATTCATGCCTGATCCTCTAAACCAATTAACCAATACCTATCTACTATATGTCAGCTGACCCATCTATGAGGTTTTGATTAGTTAATTTGATTTTTTTTCTGTTTCTTGTCCTGTATTAAAGCAATTTTCTACAATGTTTTGCCATGACCCTGATGAAGGCCACAAGCCGAAACGCGTTGGTCAATTATTAAAGTTGTTTCTCTTCCCTCAAGTGTTGCTGGAGTTCCTACACTGTTCATGGAAAGATTACCTACCAATGATAGTGTCATAAGCAGGTAATCCTGGGGGTCACTGGGATGTGGCGTCGTTGGTACAGGAACGAGCCATGACCTTTTCTGGGACACTGTGCAGACTCAGACTCATCATCAGGATAAGGACATAGAGACTCACCCTGTCAGGTCCAGCAGACTTACCTGAGAAGATCTTCTCATTTGTCTCTGAATTGGTCTCTGATGTAAAACTGTAAAAAGGAGTATAGACACACTAGAACGAGGTTATCATCATGTTTAGATGATGGAACATGTACGCCTGTTGAACCAAAATGTATGTGTATTAGAATCAAAACCCTGCATTAATCAAAGAGGAAATTATGTGGACAAAGACTCTAAGAACAGTAACTGTGTGAAATAATACATGCATATTAAAAAGTTAACTTTTTAATTTGTAATTCTGTAGAGGATTTGCTGGTAAGGGCATGCAATTAGCAATGTGTATGCCTATTTAAAATGTTTTTTAATTCCAACTTTCCTTTTAAAGCCTCAGTTGGATCAATATCCTGGCTAATGGCACATAAGGTCATTTTGGATAACTGTATTGATATCCAGTTTGCTTTTTGTTCAATATGTAGAATTACAAATTCTAAACTCGTTTTTATGTGAATCAACACAAACTTAAGAGCTTTGTTTCTTTCGTGTATTTTATTGTTATGTTATTAATGCGAGCTGCGGGCTAAGGTCTGAAACCTTTGGCAAAAAAAAGCACGTCAATATTTGACCGCGCTGACTTCCGAGAAGGGGACGCAGCCCACATTAAAACAAACACAAACCCCAAATAACCTTTCAGGACAGGTCTGATTACCGCTGTGATTCAGACGTAAGGTATGGTACCGTTTGTTTTAACCGTCATTATTTATGAGATTTTTTTTTAACCACCCACGGTATCGTTGGATTAAGGAGGACTGATAAAGTAGAATCCCCTGACCTGCGAGAATTCACGGCCATTTTTTTTTTCGTGTACCGACCTCTAATTTAGTTTAACATGAGTTTATCGGCCAAACGAGGCAATCGTGGCCTTCGAGTTATAAAACATTGACAGACTTTAGGTTCATTTTCTACTGTTAAAAGGGGGTAAAAAAGAAGCAAGTATTTTCTTATATTTCATAGCTAAAATCTAAACTTGGTTACAGTTTTTTTTTTTTGGTTTGTTTTAACGAAATGTATAAACCTGACCAGCTTTAGCACCTCCCACCTGTGCGCTAATTAGTGTGTTAGCAGTGACACACCTGCTTGAATGGAGAGCCTTGCTAGTAGCAGCCATCATGACCAAGTAATAACTCTGATCGTCTTTCTCGTGTTTGCCTTTGTTTTGTTCCACAGAGGGCTCTTGAGTTTAGTAAACCTGTCAGATCCTGTCATGGCTATTACTGCAGTCCTTCTGCTGAGCAGTCTTGGCTTTTTTGCAGTTACTGCTCAAGGTGAGTGCAGTGCGGATTAGCTTGAGACATGGTAAATACAGCATGGTGTTTTGTTTTAGGTTGCCCTGTTCTTTAAAACTGTGTTCTCTCTCTTATTGTCTGTCTCTTTTTCTTCTTTTTTCTTCCAATCTACAGCTCAAGACTGCTCCAGACCTGTTGGAAAAGAAAATATGGATTTAAAGGGCAATGACATTCTTCTAGAGAGCTTCCCGGATGGGACCACAGTTACCTTTAGCTGTAACGTTGGATATGTGCCTGCAGGAGGGAACGGACGTATTACTTGTACTGCTGGAAGTTGGAGTCCTGTGAAGTTGAATTGCGAGAGTAAATATTAACACTTGATTTTAAATTCAAATTCCTTATAGCAGCTGAATTTGACAGCCAGTTTAAGAACATGAGAATGGGTGTCAGGTAGAATTTACTGGCTATCCTAGAAACATTCTTACAATTGTTGTTTAAAAAAATTGT
>VUQR01004350.1:1644-12123 GCA_015108515.1 Hemichromis elongatus
GCTCTTAGGTGAATAATTTGGTGTTTTTCAGCTCATTCAACATTTTTTCACCAAACATTTCACACACAGACAAACAAACACACACGCCCACAGGAAGAGCTAGACAGACACACAGCAGATATTGTGCAGATATTCAGACATTCTGATTGGCCCATTAAATTCGGGCTTCCATTTGATTGGTGGATTTCTCTTCAGCAGACAGGTGGTTCAGATCTGGCCATTTGGAGACAGTTGATGACTTTCAGAATCATCTTTTCTGACTGGAGGATTTAAGCATTTACCTTTCTGTAATGGATTCTCCCATATTTTAGTGATTTTGTGATTAAAAGAATAGAAACTTTTAACATTCCTTCACATGTTTTTTAATTCAAAATTTTCTTTTGTCATTACTCAGCTTTTGAGCTTTTGAGGATGTTGAGCAACTTTTCAACTTTGAAACTTCTTCTCTGTCAACTTCAGGTGCTTCAGGTGAATCATTCGGCCCATTTATGCTCATTCAACATTTTTAACTTCAAATTCAACATTCTTTTTTCATTTCAGCTCAAAACATTCAACTATAAGCATCCACACTGCAGTTTCTTCAGAAAATGCATTCTCTAGTTATTATTATATATTCCATACGTTTTTCGATGTCTATCTTCGTCAACACTGTTCAACTTAGAAAAACCATTCAACCACTGTTAGATTCCTCTTCTTTTGGACATGTGTGCTTCTATTTTTCTCATTTTTAACTTTTATATTTTTTAAATTATTCCACTTTTTTCGACAAAAATTTTACCATGTACTTCAATGGGAGAGTCACTCAGGGCAGGGATTGGATGGTCGATACAGCTGCCAGCCAATCCCAGCCCACGTGCTCCAGGTTGTGGGCGGGGCTTCGCGCCGGAATTCCTTTGATCTTAAAATCAGAAATCTTCAGAAAATGCATTCTCTAGTTTTTAAATCTATATATATATTAATTTTTTTTTCAAATATATCTTTGCCTTGTTTTTTTGGCAGGTATTGACCATTTCGTTCTCAGCATTTTGAAAGTTGCTTCTTCAAAATGTATTATTTCTATCTAAAACGTTGATAATTTTTCCAACTCCTAAACACAGCTCCTTATTTTTTTGTATTTAATTTTTTTTTCACCTGTACCAGTATGCCATAAAGGGTTACTGTTTGTCCTTTGGGGGACAATAAATAAATAAATAAGGACCCAAAAATCTTTATTTCTATAAAACTGTATAAGCCCAAAGCATTTTTTTTATTTTTTTTTTATTTTTTGAGACCTCACAATTGTGATATTGGAAATTGTGTTACATTAAGCTTTGAGTTTTGTTTATATTCCTGTGTTTTGCAGTGTGAAGCCTGTGCCTTTAAATAACCCGGAAGTAGAAAGTGTCGCTGAAGCGGATATTATCGTGAGGCGGAGGTCAGAAGTTCTCTCTCACAGCCATCTTGGATATAACGTCCTGAGTCGGTGAGTGTCTCCGCTGATAATCCAACATCATCCAGGTGTTTTTCACTCAGTCCCACCTGAATTAAAGGGTTGGTTGGTTTATTTAATGTGGGGCCGTTATATCCGTACAGCTATTACCGTTGTGTGAGATCTCTTCTCGCTGAGAAATGTGTCGTTGTGCCGCTGATTACCGGCTCAAAATGGGGGAGCGTGATGTCTTGCAGTCCACTCACAGTCTGTCAGGGCCGCAGTGAGTTAAGTGGCCTGAGATGAGGGGGGTTATTTGGGTGACAACAAGTAGATCAATTTAAAGAGGTTGAATTCGGAGGAAAATGCGGTAGACTAGGTTATTAGCAGTGAGCTTCCCCAAGCTGAGGATAACTTAGGCTAACACAGCCTGCGGGCTAAAGCATGGGTTCACAATGGCCTGTTGAGACGGTTATGACAACTGCAAGTCGGTGTGTTAACCGTCACTGATGTGGGGGAGCTCATATGTCCCGACCCATGTAACTAAATAAATGTCTAATCTTTATTTTTCTCCTCAGCAACTATGCCTGGTGAAGCCACAGAAACGGTCCCAGTTACCGAACAGGAGATGCAGCAGCCTCAAGTCGAGACTGGTTCGTAGATTTTTTTGGCTTTTTCACAACCTGCATGCAGTGCTGCATATTAAAGAGTGGGGTTCTGGATGAAAAGTTAAGAGTTTAGGGAGTCACTCAGCTGGCAGGACCCTGAGTTGACGTAACAGGTGATTCACCAGCTGTGTGTTGGGGACCTCCGGCCCTTAAACACAGCTGATACGTGTGTTTGGACAAGAATGTATGCCCACACTGTGGGATTTGCAGCCGTAAACGCTAATCCAGGACCCCGTTCTTTCATTTAAACACAGTGTGGTGACTTGCACCGATCGCTGGATTTGGGACACAATGCATGGTGTTGAGTGTGGTTTTCCATGTGCACGATGAATGCCCTGAAAACCCACTAGGTGTGACAAAGTAGTTGCATTGTGTGTTGTGTAATTAATTTCATGTGACATTACAATTTTGCATTAGCGGCACTTTATAAACCATTGATTGTCATTGAAGAGAACTGTGCTTTTATTATACTTATTTAGGGCAGGTTGTCTTCAGGGCAGCATTAGTACATTGTTAAATCTGCAGTTCAAGCGAACAAGTCTGTAGCCTTAACAGAAGTCTAGGCAATTTCCTGTTGTTCACAGCAATTTGATAAACAGGAGTGCCTGATTATCATTTATGCTTGAATAAATTAAGCCCCACTTGGAAAATGCTTTCATCTCTGTCCCAGTGGTTTTATTGGGGAAGGCAAAAATATTTTTGGTGGAAAGAAATTTAGGTTTTTCCTGCATGCAGAATTTTTGCCACACATTAAACAAAGCTTGCCTCTGACTAAAGAATGCACTTCATGTATGAAATTGCAAAAGAAGAAAAAGAAGGCATAGAAATTAGACTTGAACTTAAAGGCCAGTTTTCAGGTATAAAAAAAATCTGACATGACAGCACAAACCTTGGTAGTGTTATAAAACTTAAAAACATCATGCTAATCAAATAACTGTATTCTGCCATATTTCTCATTTTGACATCTCTAGAAGTCCTTGAGTCCATGAACAGAAGGTTTAATTTGTGATGGCCACACATTATGCAGTGCAGTCAGTCACTACAGTGGGGATTCAGCACACTACTACAAATTACACTAAAATAATTTTGAAAGGAAGTCTGTATACATTACATTAGGCTAAATTCAACAGAAATGAGGAGAAAAGGCAATTGTAGTTATCTAGTGTTGTTGATGGATTTGCTGTAAAAGCAATAAACTGTTCAGACTATGTCACAATTCTCTATGTGCATCTTACAAATTCCTGAGCTTTACTTTTCACTTTTTTTTTCTTTTTTTAAAGAGTGTACAATGGTGTCGTTTTAATACAGTTCAATTGTTTTAGACTTGGTTTTGCTGGAAGCATTTGGTCACATGACATGGAATGACATCAACGTATGTTGGTAGAGCACTCAAAAAAACAACTTAAATGATATTGCTCTCAAATATGTTCCAAAGTTATACATTAAAAATGCTATCCCATTGCAGCAAATTATTATGAATACTACTTTATTTTTAATGTATTTTTAATGCTGGTAACTTTTGTTGGACACTATGACAAATACAAAATTGTATTTTTTTTAAAAAAAAAATTTAATCCATGTAATTGGATATTGGTAAAGGACTAAGAGTAGAAAAGGTAGCTTTGTGCATTTATTTGAACTTTGTAAACAAGCAGATTTAAGGCAATAAAAGAGTGATGGCAGATGCTACACTGCAGTCTTATTGTACTGTCATGATCAGTGGTTACAGTTTGGACTAGAGGGAGCACTGTGACGTTCATAGAAACGCAAATTAACCATTGGCTGGAAAGGTGTGGGGGCTAAAGCTTTAGACTGGGTGAGTTCTGGATGTTGTTCAAGATGAAAGCTGAGAGGTAATTAAAAGAGATGTTTCATAGTAATGTTGCCTGGAGATCTGCTAATGTTTCCTGTACTTCTCTTATCTTTGTATAAAAGTACTTTGAGGTAGTTTTGCATCTGTTGAATTAGTCAAGAAATGAAGACTGAAGCAGTGAAGTGATGTTCTCATTCTGCATTTTCAGTCTTGTATATCGAGAGTCTTAACTGTGAATTGACATGCTGCTCTTTCCTGTCACATTTGGACACTGCATGTATTTTTTGGACTTAAGCACTTTATTTTTTCTTTTTGAGCGTATCCAACAACAAAAAAGGCAAACAGGCCAATTTCTGCATTGTTGCGACGTTCTCACAAACACAAATTTTTCTTCACCTGTGGAGCACAATTTTTTTTCTTTGTCGTGTTGCAGCTCATAGTCTTGGTGCTCAAATCACCTTGGTGAATGCCCTACACCCCATCGCACTGTTCTTAGTATTAAATGAATTTCCTTCTGTGATAGCTGTTCCCACTTTGAGCAAGGCAACCCCATTGGAGAACCCCCCAGAAACCTCTGCTCAAGCTAAAGAGAGAGCCTCTGGAGAAGAAGCTAGCAGTCAGGTTACCTGTGACCAAGCAAATGGTGTAGCTGCAAACCAAGAAGTGATCGGGGAAATGGAAGCAAGTGGGTTGAACCCAATACCTTTCTCACAGCAAGGGCTCACTGCTGAACTAGCAGAGGCTTCAGCTGGTTTGGCACCTCTCGATGAGTCTTTTCAATCGGCTGATACTGTGAGTGTTTCTTCAGAGTCACATATTTGTGAAGAAGCAGTTACTGCTGAAGAGGAAGAAAGTCAGTCCTTTATTTTAGCTGAAGAATCGCCCACCCAAGAGGTTATGCTGACTTCTGAAGAACAGTCAGGAGTAGCTGGAGAAAACACCTCAGCTGATCCAAAGCTTTCTACGTCTGAAGATGGGAAGGCCAGAGATGAGGCGGAGACTGTGGTAGAAGGTTTAAAGAATATGCAGTTGGATGCAGCTCAAGATGGAGTAGACGCTGGTCACATGAACGTCGGCGTGGATGCTCAAAGTGAAAATGTTGATAATAAGGAGCCTGTAATACTACTGTCCAAGGTCATTCAGTCAAAGGATGCCACTAAATCTGAAGCCCAACCTTCCTCCCGCCACCTTTCAGGTTGGTTTATGTTCTGTGAAACCGGAATCACATTTAACACCTCTTACTTATTTATGATTTATTTGGTCCCTACCTTTTCAATATATCTTGACAGTGAGATTTTCCATGCAGCATGGACATTTATCCATGGTCATGATGAGATTTTACACTAAAATGCCAAGAAGCTTGAGGCTGCTGACTTTTTTGTAAGGGAGAGTTTTGATTTGCTGGAAGTATATCATAATTGATACAAAGTTTCTTTAACATTTTTGATTTAAGTATATTGTCCTTTTTTTTTTCTAAGTACTTTTATTTTGGCTTGGTACAGATTTGTTTGCCTAAAGTTTAATTTTAAAAATAATTCTGTTAATTCTAATGCATAATTATGACCCATTTCAATAAAAACTCGGATTTAATTGAATTGAGTTAATTTGTTTTGCCTGGTGTTTGCTTTTACTGGATGTACCAGTTCATTGGTGCTGTGTTTGTGTTGCGTGATTTCGTTAAATGTGCGACTGCACTAAATATAGGGGTTTTCAGTGTGGAAGTAAAATTTTGATTGGCTGTTTGCATCCAGCTCTAGGGTGGTATGCTTTTTCCTAACCATAAGCAGGAAGATTGGGTCTTGATTTGAGCATTTAACCCGCATGAGAAAGACTTCAACTATCGAATTAAAAGAAAAACCTGAATCTTTTTCTGTTCAGCTACACCTCCTGCCCCAGCTTCCTCCCAGCAACCTGAGGCAGCTTCAGGCCCTGCTAAGCCCAAAGGCAAAAATGCCAAGAGTGCACAGGGTGCCTCTGCCCCAAAGGCTGTCCCCGGCAGAAGAAAGCGTTCCTCTATGTCTGCCTCTTCCTCCTCTCCTACCTCGCCAAAATTGACTCCCTCCTCTACTCCATTGTCACCTGTGCTATCTCCCCTTGCTGCCTCACCTGGCAGCTCCTCTGCTAATCAGGGTAACCGTTCTGGCCCAAAAGTTGTCAAGGCTGGCAAACAGGGAAAGGCTAAAAAGGGAGAGGCATTTGTGCCTGCTCCTGTCCCCGAGTGCAAGGCCACAGGAGTTGATGAAAAGCCAACAGAGCCTAGCCTCAAGATTAATGTAGCTAATGATGCTAAACCTGCCCTGAGTGAGACAAAAACCCCATCACCAGGTGCGGCAAAGGCTGTTGCAGTGCCACCTGCTTTTAAAGTTACTTCAAAGTCTGCTGTTGCAGCGCCAGTATCATTTTCAGATACTATTGCTTCTAGTCCTCCTAAATCAGTTGATATTAAAGCAACTTTATTGAAAGCTGCTCCACTTATTGCATCTGTTGACGATGAGCTCCCTCCTCTTATCCCACCTGAGAAGCCAGTTAAAATGCCAACGTGTGCATCTCCTGTTGAAAAACAAGCTACAAAGCCTGCGACATCTCCTAAGGCTAATGCTGAGAGCTGCAGTTCCGCTCCTGTAGAGGCCACTAAGGCACCAGTTAAACCAAAGGCAGACAAGCCAAAGTCTGTTAAGGTTGCTGAAGCAGCAGCCCCAGTAAAATCAGCTCCCACTGAAGTCACTAAGGTGACTTCAGTGGGAGCTGTAGCTGTTGATGTTGCTAAACCAGCTCCTGTCAAAGCTCCTAAAGCAGGTTCCAAGACTAAACCAGCACACCCTGGCAAAGTTGAGGAAGTTGTGGTGGAAACCCCAAGCAAACCTGCTCCTGAGGCCAAAACTGCTTCTGCCGAGGCTCTTGACAAAGGTCCTAATGCAACTAAACCGCATGCCAAGGAAAAACCTGCTTCCACAGAAACTGTTAAACCAGTATCTGAGGCCAAACTTGTACCTACTGAGGCCACTAAGCAGGCAGCTGAGGTCAAACCTGCTCCCACAGAGGCCAGTAAGCCAGAAACTGTGGACAAAGCCCCAAATGTGGCTAAAGCACCCGCAAAGGCCAAACCAGCTCCCCCAAAGACAGCGGCCGAGGCTAAACCTGCTCCCCCAGAGACTGCTAAGCCAGCAGCTGAAGCCAAACCAGCTCCCCCAAAGACAGCGGCCGAGGCTAAACCTGCTTCCCCAGAGACTGCTAAGCCAGCAGCTGAAGCCAAACCTGCTCCCCCAAAGACAGCGGCCAAGGCCAAACCTGCTTCTCCAGAGACTGCTAAGCCAGCAGCTGAAGCCAAACCTGCTCCTTCAGGGACCATTAAGCCACTGATTGAAGCCAACCCTACTCCCAATGAGGCCACTAAGCCTGCCAAATCTGCCCCCAAGAAGACACCTAAGCCGGCGGCTGAGGCCAAATCTGCCCCCAACAAGGTTCCTAAACAAGCTGAAGAGACTAAAACTGTAGTTCCTAAGGCTACAAAGCCAGATCCAGAGGTCAAGTCTGCACCTTCTGATGTTAACAAGGCAGCTGCAGCACCTAAGCCAGCTGAAGATGTCAGGCCAGCCAAAGTGGTGGATGTTAATGCAGCACCAGCTGAGGTTGCTAAACCTGTAAAACCAGATGCAGAGCCTTCACTTGCTCCCTTAAAGCCCACTCCAGTTGAGCCTACTGTTCCTAGCCCAGCTCCCCGTAAACTCACATTTGCTGAGGCAGTTGCAAAACCTGCCCCTGTTAAACCTGAGGTTGAGTTAATTAGTTCAACTCCTTCTGAACCTGTCTTTCCACCTAAACCTGCCCCCACACCTGCTAAAACCCCAGCAAAGATGGAGCCTGTGAACGACAAGAACGACAATGGTATTTCCTTCTTTCTCTCCTCTTGTGGCATCTGTTTTTGGTTTTTTCCAAGCTGCTTGGATGCTTAAATATGCCTTTCTCTTACAAAGGTTAGCTTGCAAAGTTAAAAATTGGGTTTGCTTTAGATCCTAAATAATAAGACACTATTTAGATATTGGCAAGTGTGCTCCCGGTTTTGGAATCGATTATTTCTGTTGGGTACTGTCTGTTTAAAATGTAGTGCAGGTCAGGGCTAGTATTGTCATGTGTTTAATCAAGTTTGGAAATGGTTGTTTTTGGCTGGAAGGAGATTATGTTCTCAACAAAGTCCCGAAGAAAATTACTGTAATAATAATGAGATGACAGAAAATGTGCTGTTTTGAATCAAACTATTTTGTTCCATAATTTTGGTGCAGCTTACCTTAAGATTAATTTTCAGGTGTACACATGTAACCTAATTTGCACATTGTGACAATTTCTCTGTTGGTCATCTCTGCAGGATCTGGCACTGAGTCGGACAGTGACGACTCAGTCCCCGAGCTGGAGGAACAGGACTCTGCACAGACACAGACACAGCAAGCTCAGGTGAGACTTGAGTCTGGTTTGTGTTCACTGGTATAGATGTCTGTCTTTGACTCTTCACTGATGATTTACACAGTGACTTTCGTTCTTCTGAGCCTACTGAAGCCAGCCTTTCTGTCCTGAGAAGAGATGAATATTAAACTTAGCTAATCGCTTATTCTGCATTTACTCGTTGGTGTAAAACACTTAATGTAAATTCTACTTCAGCTTGCTGCAGCTGCTGAAATAGATGAGGAACCTGTCAGCAAAGCCAAACAGAGCCGCAGTGAAAAGAAGGCACGAAAGGTAACGGTCCCAGTTCATTCAGTGCTCAAAACATTTTGCTGTATGTCTACAGATTAATTTGGTAAATTTACTTCCATTTCTTTTAGGCAATGTCAAAGCTTGGTCTCAGGCAGGTAACAGGAGTCACTCGGGTCACCATTCGCAAGTCAAAGAACATCTTGTTCGTTATCACCAAACCAGACGTCTACAAGAGCCCTGCATCAGATACATACATCGTCTTCGGGGAAGCTAAGGTAACCAGCCAACAACAGCGCCTGTTTTCAGGGTTTGTCAGTAGAGCTGCTGAGTGTCTGTAGTCTTAGATTTCTGTAATGCAGGAAAATGGATTCCATCACCGCATTCATAAGCTAAATATTTTTTGCCAAATGATGTGCTGACCTCTTAAATTCCTCACCGATTTCCTCAGATTGAAGATCTTTCCCAGCAAGCCCAGCTGGCCGCTGCAGAAAAATTCAAGGTACCGGGCGAAACCGTATCAAACGTCCAGGAAAACACACAGACGCCAACAGTACAGGAAGAAAGCGAAGAAGAGGAGGTAAAATGCAGTTTAGTGAAGTGAAGATGGGCGTGGCTTTTTGTTGGAGAGATGATTAATCTTTGATTATTTTCATAGGTTGATGAGACTGGAGTTGAGGTCAAGGACATCGAGCTCGTCATGTCACAAGCCAACGTGTCGAGGGCGAAGGCTGTACGTGCCCTAAAAAATAACAACAACGACATCGTCAATGCCATCATGGTGAGATTTTAACAAATTTAAACACTTTACCCTCCAGCGCTCTTAAGTGATGATTTAATACAGTGACTTTCGTTCTTCTGAGTTATATGAAGCCAACATTTCTGTCCTGAGAAGAGAGCAAAGCTTTACAATTATATAAACTAATATTTACACATCCACTAACTTTTACTTTTGCTGCTTTGCAGGAGTTGACGATGTAATGGGGACCCTGTCGACTAAGAGTTGACAAAAGGTTGCTGATCTAATCTAAACTCGTTTATACAATTTATACCCAAGATGGAAATAAAGTTGTGGCTTGATGAAATAAAATTTTGTTTTGTTTGTGGTTCTTTAGCAGGGGAAAATAGAGCTCTGCTCTGTGAGCAAATGTAATTATTAGTCTGGTTATGGCCGGAATGAAGTCACAATCCTAACCTGGAAATGCATATTTGTAGTGTAGTGTAGTGTAGGGTCACCTGCTCATCCAATTGAGCTAAACTAAGCCCAGACATTTTTTTCGCCTGTTTCGTACAAAGGCACAGGATACAAACTGTAGGTTTGAAGCTGTGACAGTGCTAACAGCACAGCTATAATTGACACACTTATTTTTTTCATTTTGTTTTGCAGTAAAAATCTGAAAACTTGAGTGTAGAAGAATGTTGGTGTTTTACTTAGTGGGGCATGTGGATTCCAGCTCTAAAAAAGAACCAAAAAAAAACCAAAACTGTAGATCTCTCAATGCTTTGTGGACTTTGTAAGACTTTAGGTGCCACAAATGTACCTTAGAAAATTGCACAAAATTACAGTGAGAACTTTTGTCTGATCTAAAGGAATTCAAGGAAAATTTTCAGGAACTGCGGACATCTTCATTTATTCTTACTGTCTATAGTGCTTTAATGTTAAATCAATAAGATGGAACTGTTAGATTAATATAGAGTACAAATATGTTGGGTGCCTCCTGGGTGAGATACTCCAGGTGTGTCCTGCTGGGAGGCCACTGGGTAGAATCAGGTTTTTGTCTCTTGGCTGCCCTATGAACACCCCAGTATTCCCCTGTATAACCTTGAGGAACTGGCTGGACAGACGGAGCTCTGGGTTTCTCTGCTTAAGCTGACCCCCCCCCCCCCCCCACAAAAAAACAACC
>VUQR01004350.1:12153-42973 GCA_015108515.1 Hemichromis elongatus
CCTGACCCTGAATAAACAGAAGAAAATGGATGACGTACAGCAATAAAGTAGTTGGTGACTGCAGAAAAAATGCTACAAAATTATACTTAAAGCATAGCTGAATGAGCTCACTGGCAGACTGAGCAGTGATTAATATGGTGGGTATACATTCACAAGCTGCTGTTAGGTACACCTGTTGAACACAATATTTCATCAGCATGGCAGCTTAGTGTATTTAGGTATTTAGATGTGGTCAATGAGCCCATAGAACTAACTGGGCATCAAATATGGATGGAAAGGTGATTTAATCTCCCAGGACCTGGACCTGGCATCCACATATGACATCACATTTTGGGTTGTCTAGACCAAAATATGAAATTTTGCTCTACAAGGTCCTGATATCCACTTACAAGTACTTACACTTGTTATACTGCCACTGTTCTATCGACATTTTAAGCGAATTCCTCATATATGGATCTCAATTTTGTCAGAAATAAAAATTAGGTTAAAAAAAATCACATAATTCTTTGTTTTTACATTCATCAGATCCCAATCAGCCCAAATACCAAAGAGAAATTAAAAATGCATGCCATGAAAGAGTTCAGGTCTTAGGAGCTTAAGTGACTTTGAATGTAGCATTTTAGAACTCAACATGCAACATTCTACACAAATCCCACGAAGGTACTGTACCATCCTGTAACTGTTATGTACCCACTGTGGAGCCAAGGTCATGCTGGCGATGGGCTAAAGGTGGATGTACTCGGACTCCAGGGAGGCTATGCTTTCAGCCACACATCCATACCTCCACCCAGCTGAGCACCTATGGGAGATTTCAGAGTGAGGTGTTAACTTTTCACAGCCATCATCAAAACGCCTTTTGGGTCAGTGGTGCTGCATGGTGCTTGTTTGTTTCCTTTACTTAAACTATCTGCACCTCATGGGATAAACTACAGATATTTGCTGCTTTTCCAGCAGCACAGTGCCGGTGCTTGTGCTACTGTAGAACCTACCTCTGAGGTAGCCCGCATTTGGACATATTTAAGAACCAATTATTACAGGGCATTATGAACAGAAACCGGAAGAAAATCACAGAATTCGTGAGTAGTGAATTTCTTATGGTAGCCCCTCCCATGATCGGTGACGTCAACGGTTCCAATTTTTCAGCTTAAGGAATGAAACACGATTATTTCACCTGCTTTCTTTTCCCAGCTGTGATTTACATGCAAAACTTTATAAACAGAAAGAATGCTGGAATGTAATGTATTTGATATAATATTGCAGTCAGTATCCAGTTTTCTAGACTGTGTTATCAACTTACGATCATTCTGTGAAAAGGTTCAAGGCTTCAAACCCTGCTTTACTCTGTTGACTGAACTCGGTGTTTATCGTTTATTTTTCTTTTAGTCTTTTTTATGTAAAATAATAAAACTTTATATCAAAAATTTGGTCCTGTTCTTTTGCAGATTTTTTTGTTCTGGGTTTGACACCAGGTTGGTAAAAAGAAAACTTCAAATTCAAACTATTCTTGTCCTTTTGTTTTATATTCTATATTTTTTGTTGTATTTATTTATAGAATAGAATTGCCGGGATACTAGGTCAAAACGTGTTTAGACACTTTTTTCTTTTTAAATATGTATTTATTTAAACCACTTAAATTAAACCTGAACGTGAGATACATCTTGCTTGATTTAAAAACCACTGTGATGGCAAAATAAAAAATATATTAATTCAATAAAAAAGTCACTTTAAAATACTTATGCATCTATCCATTCATAATATGTTTGTATGCATTTGAGTTGCTAGTTGTAGTTGAGCACGTATTACAAGGATCCTGCAGCTTCTAAAAAGTGTTCATAAGTCTGGGAAAACTGAGGTGCTTGGACCGGAGTCAGTTTGTAATGGCTCGCCATAGTAGTCGGCCTCTCACATCACTCGCAGCTGTGGCTGAAAGCTCTAGAAACGTCTAGTGCGCCCCGAGTGCGTCAGCGCTGCTATTCCGATCCTGGGATACGCAACAAGATCCGGAGTAGAGTCCACGGGTTAGAGGCGTTTGCTTTGGCCGTGTGTTGTGCGGCATTCCTTCTTGTTTTACAGGCACTACCGATATTTTTCAAGGGGCTGTTTTATCTGCGATAAAGAAGTTCACTCCACACCGAGACATGTAAGTTGTGGGGAGCGTACGTAAAGGCGCAGTGGAGGGAAAGCGCGATAGTACAGGCTGAATGACTAGCTAGCTTTAGCAGCCTGAAACATGCTGTTGGAAAGGCGGGAGGGTGGCATGGCCTCAATGAAGTAGGGACTGAGCGTGACTTGCTGCCTTATGAACCGGGTAAAACCTTACAGTGTATTAGCATGGCTAATATAACAGACCCCTTTGGGCCCTACATTGGCGAAAGAGTCGGTTTCTTTTAGCTGTAGCATGGATCAGGTGTACCGCATGGCATGACTAGCGTAGTGGCACCGCTGTTAGCTTGGCTACATAAGGCTTCATCAAGACTTCTGGAAGGCTAAGATCAGATTAGCATCGGATCTGTAGCAAGATTTCAGTTTTGTAAAGAAAATCAGACTCAATCAGTGGTTTTGTTTGTGCTGTAGCGCTGTTTAAAGCTAGCTACCCCACACTGCATTGAGGATTTCTAAGAGGATTTATCTAATGAGACAGTCACTACAATGCTAACAGAGCAGTAAACATACCTGTAGCTTCCATTCAAAAATAATTTATCAATACAGGTCAGTCAGTCTCATGCATGTGATTTGTAAAAATTGTTGAGGTGGAAGTGTGTGGTAATGAAGCCAAATAAACCTATCATTTAATTTGTATCCATTTGGGTTAAAAAAGAAAGAAAGAAAAGAAGCACATGGCCTTTCTGATCATCCTTCATGTTAAAAGTTAGATGAGCTTTTCAGGACTTGCCATACTATTGGATCACATTACATAAAGTTAGCAACACTTGCTCACATTATACCCTAAAGACCCAAAAGTTAAAAGGAAAATTTGAGAAGGCCCCCCCACCATCCACAACAGCTTGTAAATGTGACTTGTCACAGTTTAGTATGCACAGATGTTTCATTCTTGATACTGGAGCAGTGTGTGTAACTCGATGCTATTAACAGCAACCTGACACAAAGGAGGTTTAAAAGTGGGCTGTCTTGTCTCTTCACCAGCACTCGGATTATTTATTAGGTTTTTTTTTTTTATTGAAGTTGTTTTTAAGGCTTGAAATGCTGAACTTTTAAAGAATAAAAGTGATTTTCATGCTCATTTTTTTCTTTTCTTTTTTGTCTTCTCTCATGTCCTCCATTTTCTTACAGGCATCCAGCAACTGCCAAGTGGTACGACAGGAGGGACTCTGTTTTTATAGAGTTCTGTGTAGCAGACAGCAAAGATGTTAAAGTCAATTTTGATAAAACAAAGTTTGGTTTCAGGTGAGTTTTTCTGGATAGATTTATCTGTACATTCCTTGTTGGACCATCTCTTACATGGTGTATTTATAGTGTGTTTTTGTTCCCCATAGCTGTCTTGGAGGAACTGACAATGTGAAGCACGAGAATGAAATAGACCTTTTCGACGCCATCGATGAAAATGTAAGTTTTACTGACCCCTTTCAAAAATGTTATGAAACATTTATTCACTGTGTGCAACACAGGAGTGACCACATTTGTTTCTGTGCTCTGTTTAAACCTCAACCCAGGAATCCAAACACAAACGCACAGACCGCTCAGTGTTGTGCTATCTACGAAAAGCGCAGCCAGGGAAGTCGTGGCCGAGGCTAACAAAAGAGAAGGCGAAGGTCTGCCCCACAAGAGCATATCTAAAAAAAAATAGTCATATTGAAGCAACGACAGCAATTAAAAAATAAAAAAAAAAATGTTGGTTTTGTGTTTCTATAGCTGAGTTGGCTCAGTGTTGACTTTAACAACTGGAAAGACTGGGAGGACGACTCGGATGAGGAGATGGGCAACTTCGATCAATTCTCAGATGTAAGCGCTGTAAATCATTCTTTATATTTAAAAACTTAATTAAAAAGCATTTTTCACATAGTGAGGCTAATAGAGAGTTTAAAGTTGAGCCACCAAAAGAAACATAGCAGGAACTAGTCAAGTTCAAAATTGTACATTTTAATGAAGACAGGTTTAAGGTATCTGACTGTAAAAATACTTTTTACTACTGCCCTACTTTTTATTTTTTAGTCTAAATAAACTTGTGTAAAGCCAACAAATGCCAGAGACATAAAAATGGCCCTCTCTTTTCTCTTCCTGTTATATGTCACCCTCCTAAAAGCAGTCGGTTTAGGCCGACTCTATAATCTACTTCCCCACATGACCTTCTTCAACATGCTTTATACTACTTACCTGATCTACATGTGCTGAAGTCTCCCATCATCGGCATATATTTCTGAATCTAAAAACGTGACTCCTCAGTGCAATTGGTTGAAAGGTTAAACTAAGGATAAACTAAACAAGGTGTTCCTGCTCTGCTCTTGCCACCGCTAAAGTGGAACTGTTGTGCTTGTGTTCGTCCATATTG
Organism: Hemichromis elongatus; assembly: GCA_015108515.1. Lineage (NCBI taxonomy): Eukaryota > Metazoa > Chordata > Actinopteri > Cichliformes > Cichlidae > Hemichromis > Hemichromis elongatus. Next base: position 16,661 of record VUQR01004350.1, read on the forward strand.
CCATTTGTATTGTTGCAATGGTGAATGTTAGTGAAGGATCATATAAAACAAAGTGTCAAAAAATGAGATCAACCGATTTTCAAGTTATTCCTGTTTGTTGAACATCAAGGCGTCAAACTGCTCCAAATACTGTTTCATTTGTTTTTTTTATCTACTAAATCAATATGGGACATCCACCCAGGAAGCAATTTGCTCATTATGTATCAGGTCTGTCACTGCCGGTTGCTAGTAGACATTCCAGACTCCAGTTGCCAAGGAAACCCTGTAAAGTATTTACAAACCTGTCGTACATTAATCAGCATTATCCCCAGCTCTCATTGGTACTGGCTTCAGTCGCACACCTAGAAGTTGGGAAAAGTAACTCTGGACTCACCCACTTCCCACTGTTTTTTTTGTTTCTTTGTTTGTTTTTTATATATGGATGATCATTTTCAATATGAATAGTGCAAAAGTACTCTGGTACGGCCCAAGACAATAAAGAACCATGTATCTACTCATATATGGGTCTGGAAGTAAGTTTAATGGATGTGCTTTTAAAAAAAAACAAAAATGTTTGACCGACTAATGCATCCCTCAAATCTAATCTCATGGGGAAGAAAAATCAATCCATCTTCCGCTTGTTGGCATTTAAGTAAATGATGTGGCTTTAATTGTTGATTTTATATTGCAGATGATGAACAACATGGGAGGAGAGGATGACCTACCTGATCTAGACGGTGCCGATGATGTAAGGCCCCCTCTTCATCTCTTTGATTGATCATATATATCATATATAAACATCTAGTGTCACCAATTAAATGAAATTAAAGATATATATAGATATTAGATATTATATTTAGATGTAACCTAAGATCAATTTCACTGGTCTCTTATTTTTCTCTTTTAGGATGAATCTGCTGATAGCGACGATGAGAGTAGGTGTTTTGAGCTTGTGTAGCATCTACACTTATAGCTATTATTTATTTTATTATTTTTAATCAACTTGAATGTGTCTTTTTTACTTTAATTTCAGAAATGCCAGATTTGGAGTAGAAGACCATAAAACTCTGGAGAGAAAACAGAAGAACAGAACGGAGAAGAATATTAACAAATGTATATCTTGAAACTGAAGGCAGTGACAAACAACTGTACATAATGAGTCAGTAGCCATATTTAAATCCATAGCCTCAGCTCCAAACCTTTGACCAATCAGCTCACTGAAGGTTGATATGCATGGTATTGTACAGAGCAGCTATCTCCACTTCCATTTGCTGTACTGCACCTTTTGGATATCTTGTTTTACTGTTAAATATTACAACTAAGCACACCTTTTTTTTGTTGGAGGGAAAAAAACTGTATAGCTGTCCTCAACTGAGCAATGTGTGTTAAAGAGATTGACAGTCTGTCTTCTAATGACTTGGTTTCAAAGCTGATTAGGCCCAACCATTCCTGATGTTGTGGTTTTAAAGGTAGTCGACCAGTGTAGTTTGTCATGATTTGTTTTTTGGGCTTTCTTTTCTTTTCTTTTTTTTAAAGAAATTAATTAGGCAAATTTACCAATTGGGTTCTTCTTCAAGCCTCTCTCATGTGCTGTGAATTAGAGACCCAAGAAGACAGTTTCAGTAGCTTAACCTTCCAACTTACATGTTTCCCTTTACTTCTCGTTTAATGCTCGTTAAAAACAAAAAAGAAAATTGGAATTTTCAGAACTCATTCCAGACATATTTGCATCTTCCCAGTGATCACCAACTGTACTTTGTTATTCTGAATGAATTCAACATATTGAATATCTCTTTATACCCACCTAACGTGCACACTCGTGTCACACTGCACAAGTGAGCTAAAATGTTTCGCAGCTGGTAAAGAGGGGGTTTGAAAAACGCAGCGCGATGGAATGATACGGCGACATGTAATGACCAAATTATACTTGCACTGTCAATAAACTGTAAGGGGAGACCAGTAATGTTGACTTAGAGTGGGGATTCTTTTTTTTTTTATTGTCTACATCTTTCTAATAAACTGTTGAAGAATCATTTTTAAATGCTCTTTGTTTTCTTAGATATGAAGAGTCAGGGTTAATGAGTTAGCCTGCCAATATCACCAGAGTTTTGGGACAACTTATAATTATTGGAAGTTCAGGCTGTGCAGCTTTGGGCTTTTATTTGAATTGGATGCAAGTTGATACAGCAGGGATGCTTTAATTATACTCTTATCAAGTTTATGTTGTGAATGTCTTTTGCCCAACTATACTAGACTAAGAGAGTTTAATTTGGGGATCTTTGACAAGTAGGGGTAAATTTCATGAATGCATCAAATTTTTACACCACAATGTTAAGTGTTGATAAAAATAGAAAACACATTGGAAAAACAAAACAAATTATGACAGTCTATGTAAGCTTGCATTATTCACTTGCCGCTTGTTAGGTACACCTGTTTAATTGCTTGCTAATGCAAATGTTTGATAAGCTAATCACATGGCTGGAATTAAGTGTATTCAGGAATGTAGATATAGTCGGGATGGCCTGCTGAAGTCCAGACCGAGCTTCAGAATGAGAGGATTTAAGTGGTCATAATCATCTTGCCATCAAACTAACAGTTTTTTATTTTCTAATTTTTATTTTAGTTTGTTTTTACTTTTTTTTTTTCTTCTGTTACTTGAGTGTTAGTTTAAAGGATGGGTTTTGTCATTTCAGTTCAGTTTTTATTGTGCGGAAATTTTCCCTTTTACTTTAGGTTTTATTAGGTAATCTCTTTTTGTCATATAGACATACAGCAAACCAAAGTCTCATCGAACAAATTGTACCAAATTGGCAAAGACTAAAACTAAGCATATTTGCTATGCACTTTTATTTTAGTTAATTTTCCAAGTTCACAAAATGATTTCAGTTAAATTTCTTCATTTTTTTTAAACTCTAGTTTTAATATTAGCTATTTAAAATCTTGTTTGTTTTTGGGGTTTTTTTTACATCTATTTTTGTTTTGTTTTAGCTATAAAAAAAACTTGTACCAGACCATCTTAGGTGATAGTCCAGGAAAAACAAAATATCTAGTTAGTTGCAGTTGTCTGGGTGAAATTGCTTTGTTGATGCCAGATGTCATAGGAGAATGGCTAGTCTGCTTTGAGCAACAGTAACTAAAATAACAACTTGTTACAACCAGAGTATGTATAAGAGCATCTTTGAACAAACAACACATCTGTTAGAAACAGATGGACTGTAGCAGCAGAAGACCACACTGGTGCCAGTCCTGTCAGCTAAGAACAGGAAACAGGATAAAGTTCCCACGGGCTCATCAAAACTGAACAATAGAAGACTGGAGAACGTTGCCTGGTTTGATGAGTCTTAATTCCTGCTGTGACATTCAGATGGAACCGTCAGAATTTGGCATAATCTTCATGAAAGCATGGATGCATTCTGCTTGTGTCAACTGTTCAGGTTACTATCGGTCGTGTAATGGTGTGGGGGACATTATCTTGGCACACTTTGGGCTCTTTTGTACTAACTGAGCATTGTTCAAACACCACGTGTCATGTCACAAAGCTCAGATCATCTCAAACTGGTTTCTTGAACACGACAGGGAGTTTGCTGTACTCGGATGTCCTCCAAAGTCATCAGATTTCAGTCCAATATAGAACTTTGAGGGTGTGATGAAACGGGAGATACACATCATGTACCGCTAATAAATCTCCAGTAATTGCGTGATGCTATCATGTCAATATGGAGCAGAATCTCTGAGAATTTTTTCCAGCACCTTTCTGAATCCTTGCAATTAAAGCAATTGTGAAGGCAAAATGAGACCCTATACATGCCTAATAAATTGGCCAGTGAGTTTGTAGTGTAGTGCTGAACTATAAAATGATTGCTGGGTGTATGATGCACTAAAACGAAAAGCAGGTAGATGGCACTGAAATGTGGAGCTTCCTAAGCTAGAGAAATATTATAAAAGACCTTTAGGGGGCATCAGTGAATTGTATTGGGATCAACCGGCATGGGATACGCATAATTACATCATTTTAATATACAAAACGCCCACACGTCATTTACCTTGTACTGGAGTATTTGTACTTGAGTAGGATTTGGGGTAACTGTAACTTTTACCCCTTTATATTTCGGCGCTATGACCCTGAAGCCTTCAGGCTCCTCGGCCCAGAATATTAGCATACTTCCTCTTCGGGCCTGAATTTCTCACTGATTGTCATTCAGCAGAAGGTGACGGTAATAAGCAACACGAGTTTCCTGTTTTCACCCTGAAGCGCATTAAAATAAAAGCGTGGCTCTCATGTACAGAGAGTTTATAAGAGAGAGCGAGAGAAAGAGAGACATGGCAGTCTTATGAGTGAATTAAAACCCATGGAAGAGTTCTGCAATAACAACAAGTGGGGTAAATGTACGACGCGAAGGGGAAAAAGCTTTTAAAAACGTACTTTGCTGAAAGTTAATAATCTTTGATTTTTTTTTTCAAATGAATGTTAATTAGATAAAGATTGAGATAAAACCAAAAAATAACTGGCCAAATATGTGCCTGCAGGTGTTTCAAGATGACCGGTGAAACTTTCCACTAGCGAACTCAGGAAGGCTAGAAGATTCAAGGTTAATAACATTGTAAAAATAATATAATGATGATGTAATTATAACAATTATGCGTCTCTAAAAGAAGCTATTGGTTGATTGATTGACTTTTAATTTACACCAACACGTTTCAGACATGATAAATATTACAAGCACATATTAAATTGAGATCATACTATGAAAGCAGTATCAGAATTAGAAGCATTTAAAGTAATCATAAAGATGACCTTACATAGTGGTAGGATTATATGTCAGAAGCCCTGCTAGGCAACACACATACGTAAAAAACAAGAAGATATTAATATTATTAAATCTGAACAACATAGAAATAATATATATTGCAAAAGCAAACAAAAGAATAAGCAAATGATAATAATAAATAAAAAGAAAATAACATAAAAAATCAACTAAAAAGTATAAAAAAATGTATATGTGTCAATCAACCATAACAAAAATTTAGTAAATTTACTTTCCCCTCTCATTTTAACTTTGTGTTTTAATGCTGCTTGAATTTTAGGCAATAATAATAATGCAATAATATTATTATAATTCTTGACAATAAATAGGAACTTCTTTTCATGTTTTACGTGCATTTGGTTGGTAATTCTTGTAATAGCAGATAATATTGTTAATATTGACTAATCATAATAATAATAATAATAATAAATAATAGCTATATCATTCTCACTATCAATAATAACAGTTATTATTATTATTATTGCTAAGTTTTTGCTTTTATCTATTTGTATTTAGGGTTTAATATATTTGTTTACTTTTTTGGTGAAATTTAGTGAACAAATGTAACCGGATGCTTGCGTAGTTATTGTTGGGACATTTGCTCCTGTTCGCTCTGTTCTGTGATCATGGCTGCACCGGACCACACCAGCCATGTTTGCTAATTTAAAACCCAAAGGTTAGGGGAATAGTTGTTTATTATTTATCGCCTTGCCATCTTCACCCGCACATCCGTTAAGAAGAAGGTTTAGAGACACCTGCGCCTTCGGGACCCGAGGACTGAAAGGTGGGACACGCTTTTAGAGAAATATCGAGGAAACTTTGGACGGTGGAAGTGTGGGAGGATCGTGATGCTCTGTGAAAATTGTCTGTGCTCGCAGCGTAAACAATGTAACTTCATCTGGCTGCTAGCTAACGTTAGCCCGTGAACAAAAGGGGAGCACGCCTCCATCTGTTAACTAGCGAGCCTGATGAGGGGGTTAATGTTGATCGTTACCGGCGGACCGGTGGATATTTATTTCGTTCGCGGAGCTCTCTATCGCTGATGGGCATCATGGATCCAACGTAGCGTGGTTACGGTACCTGCTACCCGGCTATGAGCTAACATCGCAGCGCTTACTCTGGATAAACGTAAAGGATGCTATTAAGTTAGCTACGTGGCTAGCGTATGTTAGCTAGGCTCTTTTGTGATGATTTAGCTAAATAACCTTGGAACTGGAGCGGGGTGGATTTTCGCACGGACTTTCACGTTAAAATAAATTGTTTGAATGGCTTCTTGAAGAGTTGAACTTGTATCCAACGTTATCAATGGTTTGCTCAGTTGACTCGCAGTGGTAGAAATGGGGGTTTGTTCGTTTGAGAGCGCAGCTAGCGCGATAAGCTAACGCCTGCTATTGCAACGGCCTTACTGAATTAGGAAATCAAGTGTCCCGAGGGCTATTTATGCATTGCAGAGAGCTTTTAAACGACGAGTGGCGTAGAAAACAATTATCCGGGCCTCACGGTGTGAAATTTTATCACTCCCATTGTTATTGGGCTGAGGCCACCGGATCTTGAGACTGTTTGTGTCTGGGCCGTGCATTTATCACTGTAGACCTGAAGAGCCTGAGCTCGTGTTAGCAGCAGCAGTGCCTCATCAGCGGTAATGATGAGCTTCTATCGTAATATCCCGTTTGTCCATTACACTCGCTAGGGCCTGGCATCTGCTGTTGCTGGCTGCGACATTTTGACGGTTGTTGTTGGAGCGAAATGGTGCTGCCTGTCACAAGCCGCAGTTGCCAGAATCACCGAGGATAGACATTTCGTGGAGGAAATGGCACGCATTACGTAGCGTCGACTGCCTTCAAAAGTGCACGAAAAGAAGCGAAAATGAATTAAATAATACGTTTGAGAGCCATTTGGTCATGCAGATCCTCACACGTTAAACCCGTGATCAGTAACTGCGACGCTTCCATACGTCATACTGTAGATTAACATTAAGCAGCAGACTGAATGAATGCGTTTAATAAATTAAATATTTATTTATTTTCGCTGTTTTTCAGATGGACTCAAATAATCATTTCAACTATGGCACTCACTCTTCAGCAAACTCAGGACTGAAACTCTCCTCAGGGGATTCTCTTTATACTAACGGGTCCTCCATGAGTTTTCCTCAGCAGGGGAAGAGTGAGTATTTCTGCACCTTAGACTAAAATGAACCTTGCTGTTTATAATAAAAAATTGTGTCACTCCATTCATCCAGAGGCCTTTATCATGAAGTGGGATTAGGGGGCTTATTGAGTTCTTACTGAGAACTACAGGGTTAAAAACCTGGGTTTTCATTGGTAGGATTGTGGTTCAACTAAGAGTATATCACCTTGGTAACTTATAGTGCAGACCTCACCTGCTAGAGCTGTTTATATGCAAGATAAGAGATCAACAGGTATGAAGTCATCACTAGAATATTTCTTGGGGGAAGTAGACCTATAGGTTTTAGAAACTGTCTGAAATATTTCTTTTTATTTGATGAACATCACTTAAGAAACTTTGATTTTCTTATTTTTTCGTCAGAAGAAACTTTATTATCCCTAATGTTTTTTTGTTTTTGTTTGGTGCAAGCATATTTATTGTTACATTATCCTGATGGATATATTAAACTGATGACATTTATAAAAACTACAAGTAGAAAAAGTACCCTGACTGGTTTGACATTTTTTTTGTGTGTGTGTTTGCTGTTTCCTTCTTCTCAAAACACTTGACATCGCTTGGGCTGTAGTTGAAAGAGAAAGCTAGGAGTGTCTTAAGGACATCTTAACATTATTTTAATGGAATGTAGACATCAGAGTTTTCCCATGTCTTAAAGACTGAACTGTAATACTGAGACGTCTGATAACTTACACAGCATTTTTTCCAGCTTTTCTTTCTTGCTTCAATTAGGCCAGATGCTTTTAGTATACTGGGGCTTTCCCAGTCTTACTGACCAAATTGTTTAAAGTGAACACACGTTCATACAACGCTTGCACTGCTATCCTTTTCCTGTGTTATGTGTGTGTTACATGTGTTATGTGTTAAAACTCCTTATAATTTTTTTTAATATATTTTAAATGTATTCTTTTGTAACATCAGTACTATACCTTTAGTAGACCTGTGAGTGATTATGATTGGTCAAATGCTGCCATTGTCATCCTTTTCATGTGTACATGGTCATATCTAAATTGGGAAACCCTGGGTTGATTTATCGAGTTAGTAACCATCTTGACCACTATGATCACTTAGGCTGATTGATTAAGTGTGAAACCAGATAAGGGAATGATGTCTTGGGTATGTTGAAAATGCTTTGTAGTACAGGCCCCAGATCTCAGTGACTCTGAGACAGATTTTTACCTTTATAGCTTTTTCCAACTTGTATTTCTGTCTAACAGATATGAATGGCGAAATGAATGTGAATGGCGTCACTACTGTACTCGGATCCAGCGTGCCTGGTTCCCACCCACCATCGGCCCCTTATCCACACTTGAGCAACCACCACCAGAGCAGTGTGGGCTATGACTACTTGTGGGGAGGGCACCCTCAGTATGGTCCAGCTGTGAGCAACTCTCCTGCGCATGGGATGCATCAGAAGCAGTCTACACCTGGGATGGTTCAGCCTCAGTCACAGCACCACTTCCAGGGTCATGGACAGTACCAGCTGAATGGGGGGATAGAAAGCTCCCATCAGGCCCCTGTGGCAGGCCCAGCGAACATGCCTCTCACGGGGAACCAGTACTGGAACAGGAGTAACCCTGGCACCCAGCAGATCAGTTATAATTCCCATGGCATGTATGGGACCTACCAGAGTCAAGCACATCCTGGGATTACACCACCACAGCATCACCAGCAGCAGTCCTTACAGGCAACCCCTCATCAGGCATCACAACAACACTTCCATTCCTCCCACTCTCACCCACACCATCGCCACCAGCAGCACCAGCAACCACAGCATTACGGCATGATGCCGAATGGGATGCCGTATTACCAGCATCAACCCCAGCACCAGTCCCTGTCATCACCCCAGCAGCAACAGCAGCAGCCGCCACCACAACAGCAAACTCAGCCACAAGCCCAGGCTCAGATGATGCCCCCAGCCCCTCAGAATTTCACTCCTCCACGTGGCAGCCCGCAGCACCACAGCTTAGGCAGAGGGAGCACCGGCAGCCCTCTGCCCATGGGGATGTCCTCGGCACAGATGATGTCACCATCGGCTGTTCAGGATAGTGGATCTCCAAAGGGCCACAGCAGGGAACGGAGCCCCCACTCTAGCAATGTGGGGATGTCCTCTCCAATGCAAGGTGACCCTTAAATATATTTTTGTTTTTCTCCAGTTTCTGCAAAGATTAAATATGACTCTTTTTTCTGGAATTAGTTAGTTCTACATTTTTGGAGTCTGTAGTACTTTGATTTCCTCATTTAATCAAACTCTTCTATGTATAGTCTATTTCCTCATTTTAATGGCAGCTTTTGAGTAATTCTAACTCTGATAGACTGTGTTAGTTGTTGAATGTGAATCGATTACTTGACCAACAGAAACAGCTGAAGTTTTGTCCTGGGAATCAGAAAGCCAAATGTATTTAGACAAAATAAGGCAATTTAATGGGTCACCTTTTAATTATTAATTTAATAAGGATAATTAAATCCAGATTTAATTCATAATAAAACAAAGTATTTCCAGTCTTAGTTAATACAGTCTTCAGTATTACGTCACTCGTTGACATTGCTTATTATTAGGGACAGTGCCATTATTTAACCAGCAGGTGCCAATGTTTGACTATGTGGTACATCTACATGCTTTCCTACGGGAATTTAATGTCTGATCAGTCAAAATTTTCATTTTTTGAACATGTTTGGTATGAGAACAAAAATCATGTGTTTCAGTGTACAACAGCCTCAGATTATATAATATGATATGTCCCCCCCCTTCTTTTAGGGCATACGAGGGAAACTGTCAGGGAGGTGGACACAAGCTACAACGGCAGTGACAGGTCACCTGTTGCCCAGAGGGTACCCAAGACTGATAGTCACCAATCCAAACCTCCTGCTGCTCATGTGGGTCCTCCGAGTGATTATCGTCAGCATTCGGAACAGCCAGCAGCTCAGCGCCCAGAAATGTCTTCCCCAGTCAGAGATCCAGCTGTTAACCCACCTCCTCAGACGCAGCTCTCTGTGGCTACAGCAAATACATCTGTTTGTTTAACCAAGTCCTCAACACCACCTCAGGTGTCTGCAACTCCTGCTTTCTCTGGATCTCCTACATCTGAGGCTGGACCCACTATAATTTCATCCCCTGATGTAGAATCTACTTCGCCGCAAATCTCAACACCTCCCGGTGTATCTTTTGCCCCATCTCCAACTGCTGCTCCCAGACTCTCTTCTCCTCCCCTAATGGTTCAAGGCGTCAGGCCTCCCCCTCCTGCCACGAGTGATATATCACATGCAGGATCCAAGCATCTGTTAGTGGGATCCTCATCCACCTCATTGTTTCCTGTATCACCTTCAAAGCTATTGACACCTCTTGCTTCGACTGATAGTTTGTCTAGACCTGCAGCAGTTTCTTCAGGGCCTCCAGTCTCTTCATCATTGGAGTCTGCATTTCATCAAAAGCCTGCCACAGTTTCTGGACCTCCTGTACAACAGTCTCCTCCTTCCATAGTGTCTGCATCTACTTACTCTGCACCCAGTTTATTGGTTGAGAGGCAAACGGTTCAAGAATCCAAGCCACCTTCGATGCCACCACGTTTCTCTGATGCATCTGGAGGTCAGCATGAAAAACCTGGACCCCCAAAACTGATTTCTGACTCTCTGGCTGCAAATTCCTCCTCTGGCGGTTTAGCTCCATCTCAGATGTATTTATCGGGTCCTTCAACCTTAACGCCACCTGACCCTTGCCCATTACCGTCTGCATCACCCTCTTCAGTGGGAAAAGCTCCTCTAGTTGGCAGTGAACCAGCATCCACAATGCAGGGTCAGAAATACACTCCTCAAGGTGTTGATTCGGGTCTTTCCATTGCTTCATCACCACCAGGGGGCATGAATTTGCCCTCCATCACAGACCATGTAAGTCCTACAGTGAGACCTCTGTCTACCCTACCTCTTCTAACCACTCAAGCCTCCAGGACTGCACCCCTGCCCAGCCCTCCTGCCTTGGTGTCTGTGCCTCCTGTAACGGGTACATCTTCGGGAGTGGTCCAAAGTTCTGGCTTAGAGCGACATCCTCCTAACACCGCTCCTTGTGTGCTAAAGCAGTCACCTTCCAAGTCTGAGTGCCATGGCCAGTGCGAGGACAGGAAAGCACTAGTTGATAAAAGAAATGAAAAAGCAGAGGAACACCTCCCTTTGCTTGATTCAGGCCTGGTAAGGATGTCACAGCTGGATACAACTAAAAGTCATAAATCTGAAAGTCAGCCACCTAAATCTGTCTCTGAGCTTCCTGGGAAACCTTTACAAACCACACTTGCTCCTGATCAAAAGCCCAAAAATGGGCAGACAGATTCTGAAAATCACCACATGCCAAGTGATGTTGGCTGGGCAGCAGAGGACTGCATGATAGACCAAGCTCCTTTCAGAAGGTCTCCACACCTTAGCAGGACAAGCTTTGCAAACTCTTCGCATCCGGCCTCTCAGTATGATGGCAATTCAACCTGTAACACCCCCTCTGGAATCTGTGTCGACTCTACTTTAGAAAAGACCTCTCTTTTAGGCGATGATAGCTCATGCATAGAGGACTTGACTCACTTTGACAACAGCTTTCGCATGAGAAAGGGCAATTCTCAGTTTGACGACACTTCCTGCGCAGAAGAGGAACCATCTAGTATATTAGACAACTCTGCAGATAGCAGCTTTTCTGTGGAAGACTCCAGGGACAACACATTAGACTCCACCAGGGAAGGAGAAACCTCAGAAGCAGAAGAAACCAGGAACAGCTGCGAAATTACAGGAGAATCAGTGCTGGAGTCTTCTCTAGACAACACCTCTCAGACTGAAGAGCCTCTTGTTGATTCGAGTGATGTGTCCAACACACACTCTTTTGTGTCATCTCAGCAAGGTAAGGTTATTTCATTTCTGATCATTAAAACTAGTATGACATTATCTGACAGGAAGACGTTGTCAGTTTAAATAATACAGCACTATTCTTTATTAGAATATTAATTTCTCTGTTGGAACTATATGTCTAACATCATTTACTTAGTTTTGAGCTCTGTTCATTCTCAGGACCTGAAGCAATCTGGGATCCGAGAGGACATGATACACCAGACTCATCTGGAAGCATTAATACTAAAATCACTGCTGATGACATAATGACACCACCAAGTTTCAAGATGAGAGATGAGAACTTCATCGCCTTCAGTACTCCAGCACAGAGCCCTGCTGTACACCCACTCCAACAAGTTACGGATCAGACGTTGCCAGCTGCCGGAGGAAATCTGAAAACCCCAGGGAAACCACGCAAACCTCGAACTACAAAGGCAATATGGATTAAACCTGCAGGTATTTAACAGTCTGATTTTAACAGAGTGCTATTCTAACAGTATTAGATTTTACCTTTTAATATTTTTTTTCTCTTATGTGTTCAGCTCCAGAGGAGGTTCAGCTGAAGCCTCGGGGTCGAACCCCAAAGGTTGACAAAATGAAGTCTAATGAACAGGAAGGGACTAATGTGGAGCCAGCTAAGGGCAGAAAGAGAAAGAAGTTTCTTAAGGTTGATGCGCACGCAACATCTGGGGAGGCTGGGCCTTCCACAGAAGAGGTTGATCCGATAACAGCCACGATTGATGCTGTTTTGGCCAACGCGTCATCTATCAGCGCAGCAGTCGAGAAACCCAAGAAGATGAAAAGGGCGAAGAAACAAGATGCAGAAACGGCTGCTGATGATGCTGATGAAAATGACGACAGCTCCACTGCAGGTAATGAAAAGGCCATTTGTGGAAAGAAGATGTCACCATTTAAGAGTTTGATGGTAAACTTTTGGTTTGTTGGAACAGGTGAATCTGGCAGACGAAGAGTTGCAACAGAGGACCAGGTCCAGTTCCCTCTGCTGCACGGGTAAAGCTTCCTTTTACTGTTTATTTGTGTATTTTAAAATACACTAATTCAGTCAGAACTTGTCATATAAAAAGTCAACACAGTCAAATATACACATAACAGAAGAGCTTTTTGGATTTGGTGAGCACACTTGTCAGCAGCTGCAGACTTTGTTTTATGGAATTTGAACTTTTACTAAGTGGCAATAAAAATCAATCTTTGCTGAAGGTTTATTAACTGATGTCAAGTTAAATTATTATAAAAACTTCTTCATTAACACTGCAAAATTTTCAGTAAGGTTTTGTCCATACTAGCCAAATTGTGATACTATGGAAACCTAGATGTAAATAAACTAAACCAGACGTGTATCTGGAAGGATGATGAATTAATATTTGTTGTTTACAAAAAATATCATTTAAGTGGTTTGAAAAAGGTGTGACAGGACTGTAATGATCAACGCTGTTTTAATTGTAGTTGGAAGAGAGAGATTCGTGTGAAGAAAATGGAGAACCGGATGAAGGGTGAAACTTGGTACTATACTCCTTGTGGAAGGAGGATGAAGCAGTTTCCAGAAATTGTCAAGGTGAATTTCCCAGAATTTTGAATTAATTCTAAAAGATTATCTGAAACTCTTAAAACCATAGTCTTCTTATTTATGGACTTATGTTAAAATTCTTATTTTTGTCTCGTGCTTCTCCGGCCGTGTCTTAATTACTTAATGACACAGTACTTGAAGAAACACTCAGACAGTGTGGTCACGCGAGAACACTTCAGCTTCAGCCCACGCATGCCCGTTGGAGACTTCTATGAAGAGAGAGAAACTCCCGAGGTCTGTATATTTTTACATTTTAACTATAATGAATTACACTGCTCAAAAAATGAAGGGAACACCTAAACAGTACAATGTAAATTCAGTCAGTCAAACTTCTGTGAAATCAAACTATCCACTTAGGATGGAGACCATCTCCCACGTCATCAGGAGCATGCCCAGGTGTTGTAGGGAGGTCATACTGGCTCGTGGAGGCCACAAGCACTACTGAGCCTCATTTTGACTTGTTTTAAGGAAATTACATTGAAGTTGAATCAGCCTGCAGTATGTTTTTCCACTTTAATTTTGAGTGTGACTGCAAATCCAGAAATCCACGGATTGATAAATTTGATTTCCATTGATAATTAACATGTATCAATGTAAAGAACAAAGTGTTTATTAAGAATATTTTATTCAGTCAGATCTAGGATGTCTTATTTTTGTGTTCCCTTAATTTTTTGAGTAGTGTAAAATAGTCAACAGTCAAACTTTAGCTATTAGAAATGTTTAAGAAATATATAGGAAAATTGTTTTTGAAAGTCTGTTTTCTCTGTTTTATAGGGTGTGAAGTGGGTCCTACTGGCTAATGAGGAAGTTCCTTCTATGATCATGGCCATCACTGGTCGGCGTGGCCGACCTCCAAATCCTGATAAAGAAAAACCTCGCAGGGTTCGTGGGCCGAAGGGAGGACAGGTCCGTCGTCCCGGTAGGCCTCCTAAACCGAAGATGATTGATTTCCTTAGCAAAGTTGATGCCAAGCTGCTGAAACGACTTGAGGCCAAGGGTGAGTAAAGAAGTTGGGCGTATTGTCTTTGCTCATTATATAAACTCATCCTTTCTACTGTGACTACATTTATTTTAATTCCCTGTGTTTAAAAATAGAAGCTCTGACAGAGGAGGAAAAGGAGAAATTGGCAAAAATCAAAAAGAAAATGAAAAGAAAGGTATGTAAATCAAATTTAATGTAATCCTGATTTGTTACACTTCATTTATCATCCTGATTTTGTTGGTGTCATTTTTTTTAGGCAAGAATGAAGAGAAGGGAGGATGCAAAGATTAAGAAAATGAGAGAGGAGAAAAAGAAAGCGAAGGTAAAGAAAAAAATTTAACATTTGTGTCCTTAGATGCACATCTTTATCACCTCCACCTGTTCATGATTTTCTCTTTATTATTATTATTATTATTATTATTTTTTAGCTCGAGCAAGAGGCCCAGCACCTAGAGGCAAAGGTTGAAACAACTGACCCATCAGCCCCACAGGTTTCACAGCCGGCATCAGAGTCTGCTGCAGAGCCTAAGAACCTCGGCCGCAGGAGGTCAATCAAGGTTGAGCCCACCCCACCGGTTCAGCAGACTGACACGGACAGGGTAGCCCAGGGTAAGAGGGTGCTGGGTGCTCGGAGTAAAGCCAAGGCCCTGGCTAAAGCTCAGGCGGAAGCAGAGGCTGCAGCTCAGGCTGTTCTGGCTGCTAAGAGGGCAGCAGAGCGGAGAGCACAGGCCCAGCGACGAATGGAGGAGCGGAAAAGGCAGCAGTTGATAGCTGAAGAGCTGAAGAAGCCCACAGAGGATATGTGTCTCACTGATCACAAAGTGAGTTTTAATTAAAACCCTTATTTAAAAAAAAAAAAAAGGATGTAAAAACTGATTCCAGTTTGTCATGATTGTGACCTTTGAACTTTGTTTCTGCCAGCCCCTTCCAGAGCTGTCCCGTATTCCTGGTGTTGTGCTTTCTGGAACAGCTTTTGCGCACTGTCTGGCTGTGGTAGAGTTCTTACATGGGTATGGAAAGGTGATCGGACTCAACATACCCAAGGACATCCCCAGCCTTGCAACCTTGCAGGAAGGTCTCCTGGGCCTGGGTGACAGCCAAGGAGAGCTTCAGGATCTACTGATAAAGCTGGTGGAGGCTGCACTACATGATCCAGGCCTACCATCGTATTATCAGGTGTGTGTGTGTGTGTGTGTGTGTTACACTTCAAGGATTCTGCTTATTAATAAAATTTGGTATGTGGAAACCCATTAATCTCCATTTTTGTTTAATTCTTTAATCTGCAGTCGGTAAAGATCCTTGGGGAAAAGCTGGTTGAGTTGGAGCTGACCCGCAGCACGGTTTCAGAAGTACTTCGCATCTTTTTGGAATCTCATGGCTATGAGACAGAAGTGTGCAACACCCTGAGAACCAAACCATTTCATGCCCTGCCTCCTGACACCAAGGCAGCCATCCTGGGTTTCCTTGTGGAAGAGCTTAACAGCAGTAACACTGTGATCAAGTATGTTCGAGATGATTACTTGTTCTAAGACTGCTTAAAGGTAAAGTTTTGCTCAAACACTGATCTTACTGTTTCTTGTTTTAAATTTCAGTGACATTGACAACACAGTGGAGAATATGACAACCTACAGGAAGAACAAGTGGATCATTGAGGGGAAACTCCGAAAGTAAGATCAATGTTTTTAAAAACTTATTTTCAGCTCTGCCAGTTATCCCACCAGTATTAAATGTTGGGCTTGTTTTCCTCCTGCCAGACTGAAGGCGGCGCTATCACGTCGTACAGGACGCTCAGAGGAAGAGCTGTGTTTTGAGGAGAGGAGGCGCAGTGCCAGAGTTGCTGAGGAGGAGAACCTCAGCCTGGAGGAGAGTGGTGTAATCCTTGAGAGAGGAAACCGCCGCGCACGCAAAGAAGAACCCAAACTCAGTGATGTATGTTTCAGCTCTACTGTTTTAACTGCAGCACGATCATGCATGCACTTGAGACTAACTGAACTCCTCCTTTGCTGCAGAGTGAGAGCCCTACCAATGCCAGCATTCCAGAGCTTGAAAGGCAGATAGATAAGCTAACTAAGGTAAAGTTGATATGACACAGGCACAAGGCTGTATACATGTTTGTTGCTTAATATTAAATATTCCTTTGCTCTTAATCCTCCACAGCGTCAAGCGTTTTTCCGTAAAAAGCTGCTACAGTCATCTCATTCCATGCGGGCCATACTGCTGGGGCAGGACCGTTACCGGCGCAGATATTTGGCCCTACCTCACCTTGGAGGAGTTCTCGTCGAGGGCCCTGAAGAGCTGCTGAGTAAGTCTGAGTGGGAATCTGATTATTTATGCTTTATATACCCTTGGCTTGTCTGTCGTCACATCGGTATTTCCTTACTCTTCTATCTTGTAGCTTCTGGAGAAGTCCTTATAGCGGAGGTGCCTGTCAGCTTCCTTAAAAAAGAGCCCAAAAAGGAGCCCAAAGTTGAGGAAGCTCCCATGCCAACCACTCCTCCTCCTACTCTGCCTTCCTCTCCGGCTTCTGCTACCCCAGGCCAGGCCCAGACCTTCTCTGCGGAGGAGGAGGATCCCCTCCCGGGCACCGCATCCCTCATGAGCAGACCGAGAGGACGTGGACGTCCCCGCAAAATCAAACCCGAAGTAGAGCTTCACCTCCGCACAGCAAAAATCCGCCGCCGGCGTAGAAGTAGCGTCAGGTCACGGAGTGAGGAAGGGCCAGGATCACCAAATAGTGGGACACAAGACCTCACACAAGCGGCTTTCCAGAGCTGGCTCAGCCAGTCACAGGAAGCAGTGATGAATGGCACATGCTCATCAGCAGGGGAAGCTCCAGAAGGTAATCGACCAGAGGAGAGTGTTAAGGAGATGGCAGAGAAGCAAGGACAGTGGTTCAACCTGCTCCCCAAACAACCGTGTGATGATAACTCTCTGACTGAGCTCCAGGCGCCCAGCTCACCCCCCAAACTTCTCCCTCAGATCCCGAGTGCTCTGCCTGCATTTGCTGCTCCACTCGTGCAGGTTAGCCACCAGAATGATGACAAATATGTATATTAGTATTACAATAATACACAGTCTGTATAAGGTAGAAATCATTAATAATCTCCTCCTCCTCCTCCTTAGCCGGACCCACTTTTGCCTTGCCTACCTCCTGCTGACCTTGTGACTCCAGCACCGCCAGCACTACAGGACATTCCCGCTACAGACCCTGATTGTGCTGTCCCAGCCAGTTCTCCACCAACAAACCCTCAGCTCCTTCCAACTCTTAATCCTCCAGCTCCATCCACTCCTGCCACACCTGCCAGACCAGCTCGCAGACGAAGGAGAGGCAGCAGAGGCAGCAGTCCTGCCCGCAGAGGGCCCCGTGGAGCTGCAGCAAAACGCCGCGGCCGCCCACCAAACTCAGTTTTCCAGGAGCTTGAACAGCAGTACTTCACTCAACTGGTGGTCAAACCTATCCCAGCTTGTAAGTACTGAGATGTATCAGTTTTTCCTCTGAAATTATTTAAATTCCCTAAATAGGCATGAAGATTTCTGTGGCCACTGTTTTCTGGGCTGACATACTCTTCCTGTGTTTTTTTTTCTTCTTTTAACTTGTTTAATGTGCTGTGTAAGTTTTATAACAATAATAATGTATTTTGCTTCTTCTTCTTTCTCCTCTCCAGCAATGGTGCGTGGCTGGTGGTGGATCAAGACTCCAGAGGAACTATATAATACCTTGCAGTCCCTCCATCCAAGAGGCATCAGGGAGAAGGTGCTCCATAAGCATTTAGCCAAACACATGGAGAGTTTGGCCGAGATATGCACCAAACCGATTAACGGTGAATGTCGTGAACTGGAACATTATGTGCTTTTTTCCATAATTGTGCCATATTTGTTCTCATTAAAATTTTCTCATCCAATTAGACCCAATATTTGAGTTGAAGGTAGAAGAGAAGGATGCTCTGCTAGAGGCTCTGCAGCAGCCCTGGCAAGTGCAGGAGAAAGCAATGGAGACGGACATCAGTGCACTACAGTGGGTGGAGGACCTGGAACAGCGGGTCATTGCAGCTGACCTCCATTTGAAGGTAGAAAATCACAAATATAACCGCACAGTGAAACTGAAATACTCTGTATTCTTAAAGCTTTAAACAGGTGTGAATTAATGTTATTTAAAGAAAATATAAGCAGGAAGTTTTTGCAGAAGACGTTCATATCCCCAGCAAATCTTGATATCCCTGCTTTGAGTGTCTCTCTGCTGTCAAAGATTTCATACAATGCTCCAGGATGCAGCTTTAGGTTTGAATATGTGTAAACTTTAAATGTCAACAATAATTTAATTTAAGTTACAACAAATGTGCAAGTAGATTTTTTTTTTAGTAGTAAAACTTATTTTATCTGAATTTTTTTCGTTTGTTTGTTTTTTAAGGCACCTCCTCAGAGTGCTATGACTGATGCCGAAACAACCACAGACACACCAATGGCCGAATTTCAGGTAACCCTTAAAATGCTGATAAAACATTTCCTCTTTTGAAACCTGGTGTGTGTTAATGTTCTCTCAGTTACTGATAGTTAAATTCCTCATATTCGTCTCCTTTAAGCCCTACACAATCCCAGATCCAGACTCCACACGCGATGACCTCCAATACTACGAGCATGACGCTGACCCACGTGACGACTGGATCGTGCGAACCAAGAAGGAGTGGTCTGGCTTGCCTCGAATCGCCACCCACCCGCTGGACCTGGGCGTGCTGCGGCTAGCCAACCTCGAGCGAAACATCGAGAGGCGCTACCTGAAGGAGCCGCTCTGGAATCCCGCAGAAGTAATGCGCCTCGCTCCTCTCACCCCCACACCTGGAGAGGAGCATCCCATGGATGTCATCAGGTTAGAAGAACAGCCTTGACTAAATGGGATAAATGTGTCCAACATTTGATATTGTACACTTTTTTTTTTTATACTAATTTTCTTCTGTTCCAGTCTGGAAAGTGAAATCACGTCTCGACTGCGGACATGGCGTCAGGCTCTAGACCGCTGCCGCAGTGCTCCCCAGCTCTGTCTGTGTTTACTTCAGTTGGAAAAGGCCATTGCTTGGGAGAGATCTGTGACTAAAGTGGTAAGAAATCGTAGAAATGCCTGGTTGGACTTTATTTCACTAGATTCTTCTCAAACCCCTAGTGTTTCTAACCTTTATGGGATAAATGCTTCTTTCTCTCTCTCTCTTTTTTTTTTTAAAGACCTGCCAAGTTTGCAAGAAGGGAGATAATGATGAATGCCTGCTGCTGTGTGACGGCTGCGATCGTGGCTGCCACATGTACTGCTTGCGGCCCAAAATCACCCAGATTCCAGAGGGAGACTGGTTTTGTCCCACTTGTGTCGCTAAGGTCAGAAACCCTCGTGTGTGATTCTCAACATCATAAGACTTGGAGCCCTTTTTTAATCTTAAGATCGTTTCCCTGAAATTGCTTTGTTAAGAAATATTTTCTTTTGTTGTAGGATGAAGACGACTCCCTGTGCTCGTCCAAAAAGCGCACCAGGGTGAAGAAGAGAAGATACGAAGACGACAGCTCCGAGGACGAGGTGACAACACGACGCAGTGGCGGAATGATGACACGGCACAAAGACGTGGCGCCACCTTCCTCATCTTCCCGTCACTCCGGAGAAGGAAGCAGCGCTAAACGGCGCCGCATGACAACACGCAACCAACCCGACCTCACCTTCTGCGAGTGAGTCCCACCTGCCATGAGTGCACCAGCTCTACATGACATGATTTCAAAGTCTTCTGAGATGTTTTGACAGCTACATTGCGGGGGATTCATGTTAATACTCTTAAAAAAATTTCCTGCCAGGATCATTTTAATGGAGATGGAGGCTCATGCAGATGCCTGGCCATTCCTTGAACCCGTCAATCCCCGACTGGTGCCAGGTTACCGTCGAATCATCAAGAACCCCATGGACTTCCTCACCATGAGAGAAAGACTGTTACAAGGAGGGTAAGTGCTGATTATGCTGCACGTCTCATTAATGCACAGAAGCTTCGGGTTCACTGCATTGCAGTTTGCCAAAAAAAAAGGGGGGGGGGTCTTTCTCTTTCTCTTGTATGAGAGAGTCTTTTCTCTAAATTTAAATTACGATGATGTTTATGATGTTTTCAGGCGTTTTTAATCCCTGCTAATCGTTTGTCCCTTGTTCTAAGCTTCTCTTCCCGTTCTTCATCCTCATCTCAGGTACCTCAGCTGCGAGGAATTTGCAGCAGATGCTCAGTTGGTCTTTAACAACTGTGAGCTCTTCAATGAAGACACGTCAGAGGTGGGAATGGCAGGACATTCAATGAGGCGTTTCTTTGAGAGCCGCTGGGCGGAGTTCTACTCAAATAAGGACAAATAGGAGCCTACGACGATCCCCGCTGATGGTGGGGCTGTAGACTGTTGGTGCTTTCACCGTCCCAGTCGCACACTCTCCATTACTGCTAAGACTGTCTGGAGTTTCTTCCAGCTATGTGTATTCTCTGTATAGGTATATATGTATAGATTTTGGCTATTTGTCTGTTATTGTTTCCTCTACTGGCCTAACCTTTTTCTAAGGGCCCAAAGCTGAACTGGCTTGAACTTGTACCCATTCCCCATCACAGAGAGCGAGAACGAGTCTCTGTTCACCTTCCATTGTTCCGTGTCTCCTCATCTTCACCTCAGCACCTCATTTTTGTTAGCGTTCTCCTGTCATGTCCTTTCACGTGAGCCCCATGTCGTAGCAAGGCCTTTGGTCTAGCCCCGCTGTGGGCTGAAGACACGGTCTCAGGCCCTGAGTATTTTGGCCCTCAGACTCACCCTGAAGGTCAGGAACTGATCACACTATTGCAGCCTTCATGCTGGATACTGGACCTGCTTAGCACCACTCAATGACTAAATGTATCGAAACTCTTCAGAGCTTGGGCCATTTCTTACCTGTTCATTGGAAATGTAATGTAACGTGGTCTTATGCCTAGAAGTAATTTTTTTGCTCAATATATTTTTATTATATATTCTATATATAAATATATATAAAGATTACAATAGCTGGGATTATTTAATAGCAATAGCTTGTAGTGAATGTGTACAGGTTACCTTATAGAGATGTCTAGATGATTTATGAAAAGGCCAGTTAAACTAAAAGGAATCTGTTTCTGGACTGTCATGAGTAGACGTTGTATAACCTCCACTTAAAGTCTTGCACGCACATGTGAAACACTTTTCCACCACCACACACAAACATGCACACAGTCCCACACAAACACACAGACACACAAACTCCTGCTGCTGTGTGAAAGACACTGGTTTCTGGAACTGGAGGATTTTTAGTGTTGGTCAGTCAGTCGTAGACTATTTATTTCACTTTCCCGTCTGATAAAGGTAAATATTCAGCTAGCTACACCTGATCTGTGTCTGTGTGCAACCAAAGGGTGCCACCATAATTATAAGCACTTGTTAAATAGTCCGTTTGCAAGAGAACACAATGAAAGTTTGCTCTTATGCTGTAATTCAAGATTGACAAGAGTGTATTGAAGCTTCAAACCTGCGGTTCTCAGACACACGTTTCTCTCTAGCTCGTCTGACCACATGAACACCTTTGAAAGGCTACAGTAGACTAAAATCCTCTCATTTTAAAGAGTAGAATTGCAAAGGAGCTGATAATGAAGTGCTGGGCGCATTGCTGCCTGGTTTACAACTTTACATTCCTTTTATTGATACATATTTTTTGTGCTATACACGGGCCAATGTACAATGTTGCACGGCATGGTTGGTGTGCTATGAAGGCGACAGGATGACTCCACAGTCTGGGTTTTATTTAAAACTTGTTTCTTACACTGAACTCAACACCGCTGACAGGAAATAAACGTGGACGTTCCCTATTACACTTAAAGGGACAGTGTTTTTTGTTTGTTTTGTTTTGTTTTTTCAAAAAAAACAACAAAAAAAGACAAAAACCAAATGTGGTGTTAAGTGACTTTTTAATAATGTACAGTTTTGGTGACTTTAAATTTGTTCCTTTATATTTTTAGGACCAATTCATCATTTTTAAGAGGAGGTATTACAAGACTCTGTTGTATTAAGGTGATGTAACACGTGTGCATCTGTAGAATGTACTGTGAGTTGAATAAAGAACCACATCTAGTAGAAAGTACTTATTTCTGTTTTTCTGTTTTGCCCTTTCTCCACATAGCTTTATATCTGGATGCTTACATCTCTTCTCTCTCCGTCTCCCAGTCCGGTTAAAACTGTGGATATGTTTAGCTATTTAACTTAAAATTTTAAAGGCTCTGATCTGCTCATGCTCTTCTGGGCCTGCTTGCAAAGTTCAATAGAAATGATCATATGTTGTACTCGAGCAGTTGAGTATACGGCTTCAATCTTAAATCCATCCACCTTGTAAACATCCCTCTCATCCTGACAAAACACCTCTCAACTGTTAGTGGACAACGATCCTTCAGGGATGACCCGTGGTTTCAAATGTAGGTTGTCTGGTTTGGGTTAGTTCTAGTTAATCCTGCTAATGTTTGATTGAAAAGGGATTTTAGGATTTTGGAGTAAAAGCCATGTAATCGTCATATTCTTCAAACCGCTTATGAATATTTTCACTGTAATCCTTGGAGAAAGCGCTGCTCTTGGGTTGTATCCGCTTTGACTTCAGGCCTGCTTTGATTCTTTATGTCACAGATTCAACAAGGTGCTGGAAACATTCCTCGGAGATTTTCCTCCATGTTGACATGATGATTACATTGTTGCAGCAAAAACTGAGACTAATCAGACCAGGAAACATTTTTCCACTCTGAGCCCTTATAAGCTGTAGCCTCAGTTTCTTTCAGGTCTTAGCTGACAGTAGTGGCAGCCAGTGTGGTCTTCTCCTGCTGTAGATATTTGAGTTGCTGATGGTAATGGTAAATGAACTGATTCTTTTCTAATGTCCCGGAGTACTCGAAGCACTGTATGCAACATACCACATGCACCCAATCACACCCATTCTTACAAGCACTGTCTCTAAACTGAGTGCTTTCTGACAACATTCACACTCCGATGGAGCAACTTGGGGTTAGTAACCTGCCCAAGTCCATACAGACTGGAGGAGCCAGGGATCGAACCACCAGTCCGATCAGTAGGCGACCTGCTCTACCTCCTGAGCTACAGCCTCCCCTGTTGCTTCCTAAAGCAACAAATCAACAATACTTTCTTAGTTGAGTCTGGCATTCTCCACTGACATCAGCAACACATTTTCACCCAACAAACTGCTGCTCACTGGATATTCTCTCCGTTTTAGAGTCTGTTTTTTGCTCTGTAAACCTCACGCAATCAGATCACCTGGTACCAAAAATCAAAAAATTACTTACATCACGCTTTTCTCTCTCTCTTCTGAATCTCACTTTGAATATCAGCAGGTCATCTTGATCATCTCTACATGCCTGAATGCATATAAATAATCTTTAATGCCCAACTACTGCCTCCACACTGACTTAACCATCCACAGAAAGCTAAGCAGATAATATACACAGTGGATGGATTCATTTCCTTGTAGACTTCCTGATACCACACGCTGTGAAACGCATACGAGCAGAAAACCAAAAGTTTCATTTTTGAAATATGTGGTATGTTTGTGATAAAATTAAAACATTTTGCCTGACCACTTTAGTTACTTTAACTGTAACATTGACACCAGTGCGTCTAATTTCTTTGAGTGTGCCTAAAGGCTTGCCCATATCAGTCTTACCTAAAAATGGGTGATTCTTCACTCTCTTTTGTGTGTACACACAAGGTGCACATGCAGAAGAGTGAAGAAGAGCTTGTAACTGCCTAAGTGTGGCAAAGTGTTTTCTTGCAGGACTGTGCAGCTCCCTGGAGAGTCCTGTCTGAAGCACATGCTGCTGAAAACATCCTGCCATCAGGCCCAGCTGCTCTGCAGTAGAAAAGACCCGAGTTCAGTGAACATTCGCTTGCAAAGATTAATATTCTACACTTTCATCTGGGAAGCATCTAAAGACAAAAATTTGTGTAGTGAGGTTTAAAAATGTGTATATTGTGTCTCTTAGTGCATCTCTTCCCTTCCCTCCTAATTCCCTTAGCTTGCACTTTGTATGAACGCGTATATGTGGGTGTGTATGTGAAATTGTGTCAGTGTCAGCACTATGGGTGGGGGGGCTGAAAACTCCCCACGCCAGCGGGTTCCAGCGCGCCCTCCGCCCGTCCTACTCCACAAATTTGGGCTTAGCCCCACAAAAGAGGGGATAACAGTTACACAGTTGCTGTAGGGAGAAGGGGTTATCCACAACATAATGGAGCACACCAGCACTCCCCCTCCCCACCTGCCCAACCAGTTCATTCTGGATTCATTCTGCCAGTTTTGAAGGCTTTTGATGCCTGGAGGTATTAGGAAAGGTTTGTACTCCAAACATTTAGACACTCTAAATGAAAAAGAACTATAAAAAAAAAAAATTAAAAAAAGAAAGAAAGCGTCAGAGAGGTGATTAATCTGAGTTTTCACGTAAACCGAAGAATTGTGTCGGCTTGGGTGTGTGTTTCATATCAAAGAGCGAAAATGAAAAGAGTGCATAGACACAGCATCTCAATAGGTTCTATGGCAACAGCATCATGAAAGGGTTTGTCCCCATGGTGATCAGAGGAGTACCTCACAAGTAGTATGTAGAGGAGGGGGGAAAAAAACAAAAACCTGAGCCTGCCAGAATCAAATCTGAGATCTTTGGGTATAGTGTCAACAAAACAGCAGCCATTTGTTTGCCCCTTTAACCTGTAAATATGCTGCTGTATAAGATGGAAAGGGTCACTCAGCTTCATTTATTGCCTTCATAAACCCAAATTCCCTTCCAGGAAAAGCTTTTTATCTGATATTTATCCACTGATGAAATGCAATGCATAAACCAGCAGATGAGCTAAAAAAATACAGGCAAAGGTTTTCTTGTTGCTCTTGTCACTAATTGGCCCTTTCTATAACTGATATAAAGGCTCAGAACACACCAATGCAGCTCATCCACCAGGAGAAAGCGGGAACAAATGTGGTAATTTTTCCACTGTTGAATATATATCTGTTAGGCTGTTGCACAAATTTAACTTAATAAGGTAACAGCCATGCCAGCTAAGCCCTAAAATATGCTCTGTAAAATGAGCGCTAATGTTAGCATGCTGAGATGCTGACAGTGTCAATCTTACCATGGTCATCGTCATCAACAGAAAAGGCTCTTTTCTAATGATCATAAACACATAATGATGCCAGTGTTTTTAAATTTAAGATCAATATAAAATACACCAATATTTCAGTTTATAAGGTAGATATAGGTTTCAGGTATGAAAAGTGTAGCCAAGTGAGTTCCTCAAACCTGCATTCTTGCAAATGACCAGCAGGGGGCAACTCTGGTTAGTGTGGATGCTCATTAAGCATCCACAGTATAGTTCTGTTTCTTTGTTATTATTTTCTATTTCGTACGTTTTTCGCCGTCTATCTTCGTCAACACCGTTCAACTTAGAAAAACCATTCAACCACCATTAGATTCATCTTCTTTTGGAAAGGTGTGCTTCTATTTTTCTCATTTTTAACTTTTATATTTTTTTAATTATTCAACTTTATTCAACAAAAAAAATACCATGTATTTCAATAGGAGGGTCATTCGGGGCATGGATTGGCTGGTCGCTACAGCTACCAGCCAATCCCAGCGCACGTCCTCCGGGATGTGGGCGGGGCTTAGCGCCGGAATTCCTTTGATCTTAAAATCGTTCAGCTATGAGCATCCACGCTGCAGTTTCTTCAGAAAATGCATTCTCTAGTTAGTGTGGATGCTAATGGGCATCCCAGCGCACGTCCTCCGTGATGTGGGCGGGGAATTCCTTTGATCTTAAAATCATTCAATCTCATTGGCTTATGAAGTGATGATGTCACGGAATCTTTAGAATAAATAGGAGTGAGA
>VUQR01004354.1:4327-31540 GCA_015108515.1 Hemichromis elongatus
TTGCTACCTAACATTTTAGTAGGAACATGCTTTTCTGAACTTTACAGTGGCAACCACTGGCAGTTAAGGCTATTGGATGTAGGCTGTTACATACATGTAGGCTGTTACATACCATTGATTTCAGTTATTGCTTACGTGCCTTTTGAAGGTGGAGAGCTACAGTGCTTATAAGTGTAGTATTTGGCTATGCACAAGGGGTCCATTAGGTTATTATCTATCAAATAATAATCCTTGGTACTTTTTATGGTGCCAAGCGACCTCTTTTCACACATTTATCTCCTAACATGGTGACTAATAACTGCAAAGTGAGACCAGTAACTACTTTTTAAACTTGTGATTATGAGGTGTTACACTATAGTTTAATATGGGGTTTCCTAGGATTCAGTTTTTCACCCCAGAAGGACCAGACGCTACATTTCAACTTAGAAAAGATCTGGACTCCAAACTCTGATGTTATCATGTCCTTTGAAGAACTGTGGAAAAACTTTAAACCGAATGTAAAATATTATTCAAACTTTTACAGCTGAAAAGTTTTAGAAGCACACTAGAAGCCCCCAATAGACACTAGTTTAAAAGAATATAAAAGACTATTTAATAAGATTTTTTTTTAAATTTTGATTAATTTATTTATGCATCCTGTTCATTACAGTGGAACTTCATTATAGTTCACATCATAAAGTAAGTGCATGGAATGTGAAATAATCTTGTGCTAAAACTCAGTAAATACACTCCACTGATGTGTAGCAAAAGGCAAACAGAGATCTTGCTAAGGTGGCTAGTAAGAGAAAGAACAAATGCTAAATCACAGAGTGCTCTTAATTGCTAATGCTTGCTCTGTTTCCACACAATGTATAATTGTTACTCATTACAGAACAGTGAAAGCAAAGCCAGCAGCTGCTTGTCTAACGTGCTCATCTCAAATCCATCCAGCACTGGTTTATCCAAAATGCATAAAACAACCAGAAAAAGCTGCTGGCCTTGCAGCTGGACAACTCAACTCATTGTTGATGCAGAGTCAAGCCTGCCTCCAGAGACGAAAGCCAACTGCAAAATAAGAGGGAAATTAATTTAAAGGATGTAAACATGTAATATGAGAAGCTGGGAACCCTGCGATATATGGAAAAAAAATTTGCTTTCACTTTGATTCACTGGTCAACCACTGCCTGATTTAGATTAGCATACTGATGTAAACATACATGACTGCTGCCACATTTAATATATTTAAGTGTATGTTCAAAATGCTCAAAGGGGGAAAAAAATCACCACAGTTTCACACTAATACATATTGGTATTTAAGAAGAGGTTAAGATTTTTTTAAAAAAAAATTACTAACAATATTGTAACAAAGAATAAAAATGCCAAATACCTATTAGCAATACTGTGAAAACCCCACAAAAAAAAAGAAGCTAAAGACAAACAAACAAGATAAACAAACATAAAAATCCATGGACCAAATGTTAGACTCAAGCAACATCGCAAGAAAAAGCACCTTAAATGATAATATAACAATGTTTTTCTACTAAAAAGGACATTTCTCTCTAAAATCACCTACTCCAATGTATCACCCAGAGTTGAAGTGATGAGTTTGTGAGTGAGTTGCCGAGATAGATGGATTGATGGAAGGGGTGAAGATAACTGAGAGAAATATTGTGTGATGACCCTGAAGCAGATAAGCACAGCCCGCGGGCTATCAAATGATGACTTTCTGAGCTGCAACCCAACGGCCTGCATGCTGAAGTGTAGAGGGAGCAAGTCAGAATAAGTGAATTGGGAAGCAAAGTGGGAGGGCAGATGTCGATGGCAGCCAGCTAACTGGATTAGCATCTGTAATAATACTAGCAAAGGTTAATGTTTAAGGTTAATGCCGGGCAGTACTCAATATTAGTTGACAGGTCAATGGGATTGGTTAATAGTCATCCTAAATGGCTTATGATTACTGCCTGAGATATCGTATAATGGATGTGACCATCTCTCTAAAAGGCATGGATGAACATATAGAGGATGAGCATAACTCATAACTTATTCCAATGCAGATTCAGAGAAGGACTGATAAAAAAAGGACATTTACATGGGGAGCATGGAGAACAAAAGACTTATCATTATGAAAACCATTAGGACCACCCCACCCCAATATCCTGAATTGAATAAATGGTTAAGAAAATAGATGCATTTCTTTTCTAGTAACCATAACATTTTTTATATGGTTTGTCACACTCGCTGGACAAACTGATGGACATTATAACACAAATATTTCACATGAAATAATAACAATCCAAAAAACCCAATGGGATTTCTAGCATGCTTAGTGAATCTGTGAATGGTAAAAGCTAAGTGGTTTCATTATCATTAAAGTGAACTGTGTGTGAAGTTTTATTAATTCAGAAGCAAAATTTTTTGCTCAAAGGCATCTTTACTATGAATGTATGCAATTACTTTGGCTCGACGACAGCGCCTCCTCATTTCTCAGTCTGTATATTAACAGCGCTTTTGTTAAATTTAATCAATGTGGCTCGTAGCTTTCAGGAAATGATAGGGGGGCGGTCAAGATGAATAGGCCTGACACACTCAATTTAGACCCCATCAGCGAGTCGTCAGTGTTAAGCAGGTTGAGATTTATTTCAGAGCACTGTCTCCTCAAATCCAGCTAGTTCATTAGGTGTTTTAAGATCAGACTCTTTTATTAGATATTTAATTCTCACTTTAAAAAAATAATTATTAGAAGAGAGAAAGTGTAAATTGTGTTTTATAATAGTTTTACACACATATATATTTTGTTTCTGGTAATAAATGAGAAGGAAAGAAACACCTAGATTTCTGTGCATCTTTCGTCTTGATCACAAGCCTCTGATCCATTGCGCTGTGAAGCATTACAGCCTAGTCTTCTTGCTTAACAGTCAATAATTTTCCTGCAAAGTTTTCAGGGGCAAAGTCTCTCATTACTTATAAACTAAGGTTAAAGGCTCACAGCAGTGCTGTTGTGAGAGACTGGTAGGTAAGCTCAAGCTCTTTCAGATTAAGAAGTAGCATTCATCATACATATGCATTTCTGCTTTCTCTCACAAGTTATTGTCTTTATAGAAAATCTATAGCCCATGCACCTCAACTTCGCCTATTTTCATGGATATCCAAGCATCACTGAAATAAGCCTAAGAGCCAGGGTCTCAGGTACAATTATACAAAGAAAGAAACTAAGAAGTGAACAAGAAAATAATGTATAAAAAAATCGATGAGTAAGTAGTTTTACACAAGGACCTCCAAATGCAAAATACCATAATATAAGGAGTATTGGTGGCTAACCAAAATCATCTAATTTGCAGTGAAGTTTGAAGTTTCTGTTAACTCTTCTTTTAAATGTATCCACATTGTAACAATATAGTATTTTGTCCTTTAAACTTCATATGAAAGCGAGGGGCCTATTTTTCCCGAAAGGAATTCCAGTACAAGCCATGAGAGTGAATGAAAACAGTGAAATGGAGCCAAAAAAAATAAATAGACAAACTAAATTACACTATAACACAGGGCTGAGAGGAACTATAAAACAGAATGATACATCTCAGTTGGTTCATCACTACAAACAGGCCTTTTCATCATAAAATAATATTGTTTCTAGCAGCTTTAGTTTACTTTGGGAAGTGCTCGCAAATAGCTGTAAGCACTTCTAGCCAAAATAAAAAATAAAGGGCTGTTGGAAATCGACCGTTATTAACTATTATTCGCCCTGCAGCTTTTTTCCCCCCTTCCCACATTCGGATTGTCATTTTTACTAAGATCTGCTGTGATCTCCTGAAAACTGTGGAGAACTGTGGTTTGTGCAGACACACATTTTGACGCACAGAAGACAACCACTCATGTCTGATTTCCCTGGTTACGTCCTGTTTCATTGCTGATCTGGATGCAATATGCTTACTGGTTTAACACAAGCTGTGGCTGACTGAAGTTTTCAGTTTTGCCAGTGAAGCATAACAGTGTAAAAAGCTGCAAATGGAAAAGCCACTTTAACAACAGCAGCTGGTCAACATTAAAACACAAAGCAATGATTTCACAGTAACACACATCTAAATATGTTCGTGGAGATGTTGTTAAAGTAGTAACAACCAATGGTCTTCTGGTCTGTAAAATATATTCTGGGTTTTATGGCTTGGTGCATGAGACTGGATTGCTCTTCCATGTGCTGATTTGTCAAAATGTAATATAGTGAAGCATGACTGAAACAGTGGAAGCCTTAAGCTGTGTACACAGTGGAAGCGATTTGTGGTGATGTGGGGACCAGGGGCCACAGAAATTGAATGAGATTTGGTAAATTTAAGCAACTATGGGAAAAATAACTGCTGGTGACAAGAAGTGGGCAGGACCGGGAGTAAACTTTCAGGTGAACAACTACCAGTGAGATTACCAATGGCATATGACCTGCTAGTAAATACATTAGAGGGACACCTAGGCAACCAGAGCCTGGTTCTTGAAACAATCAGCTGTCAGTGTTAAAGTGATTCACAACTAGCGAAGCGGGGGTGTCCAAATTCAGAGGGCCATCCTTCGCGGCCTTCGCGGTCTAAGTGGGCCGGCCGGGTCCTCCGAAAGCCGGTTAGGCTGGAAGTGAGCGACTGTGAAATTAGACGGTCTAGCCTTCAGAATTACGTCATAAGCTCTTGGCGTGAATTCTCGACCATCTCACACTTGTGTTTAATCAGTTTTCTGTTTGACGTTTATTCAGCTGTGTGAAAACCCCGGAAGAATCCTCCAGAGGGATTATTAAAGTTTTACTTAATTTAATCTAATAACTTTAATCTCAGCCAAGCCGATTTACTCACAAACAAATAAGACACTGAAAAATTTTCGAGAGGGGCACTAAAATTCGGGATTCTCCTGGAAAATTCAGGAGAGTTGTCATGTACGGCTCCTACTGCTGTCCCAATTTTGAAAGTTCTTTCTTTCTTCGTTGAAAAAGTCAGTAATGTGAGGAACAATATTTCTCCTTCTGTTGTCTGTTCCAACTCTAGCTAGGCCTGTTATTTTAGGAAGATTTCTACCAGTGCCCTTACCTGAGCTGGTCAAATTAGTTCATTTGATGAAAGCATCCTCTTACTCTTCATATTTTACCTGGATCTTTAGTCTTTTGTCTTTGAGTCTATCGAATTTCGTGTGCTTACAATTATCAATACTTCAGTGGTTTCTTGTCAGGTCCCTGTTTATTTTAAGAATGCTGTCATTTACCCACTGTTTAAAAAAAAGGTTGACACTTCTCTTCTTAGCAGTTATAGACCAATTTCAAAATTACCATTTTTTTAAATTTCCAGTTTGTGACTGAGCAGCTTATAGCTGTTTTGGATGGATATAGCATTCTGGAAAAAATCCAATCTGGTTTTTATAGAGCTCACTCTACTGAAACCACACTTCTTAGAGTCTCCAGTAAAATCTTGATGAGATGTGATGCAGGAGAATGCTCTGTTTTGTTAAAGCTGCTTTTGATACTGTTGACTCTCACATTCTGCTAGATAGGCTGGGACACTGGATGGGTATTTTAGGGTCTTTCGCATCTTACTTGTGTGAATGATCCTTTTCTATGGCTACTTCTAAGTATAGGTCCTCTTCTACTGTTTTTGCCGGTGGTGTGCCACAAGGTTCTTTTTTGGGGCCTTTATTGTTTTCTGTGGTATATGCTCCCTCTTCGGCACTTTTTTAAGACTTTCAAGGACATTTCATATCACTGCTATGCAGATGATATTCATTTGTAGATCTTCTTTAAGCCCCAAGATGTTTCCAAGCTACAGAGTTTGCATAGACTTCAGTAGAGATTGGATGGCAGACAACTTTTTTTTAACTTAATGAGGAGAAAACCAAAGTTCTTGTTTGTGCTCCCGAAAAATTTGTGCCTACGGTTTTGGTAAATTTAGGCCCTCTTGCTACATATGCCAAACCTTCTATCAGGAACTTTTCAATCAGCTCTTACTTTGGCCACTCAAATCTCTGGTTCACTCCTGTTTTTATTACTTTAGAAATATTGCTGAACCCCATTGTGTCATGCTCAAAATTGGAAATTGTTAAACATGCATATGTTTTATCTCGTTTGGATTATTGTAATTATTTGTTCACACACACACACACACATCGCCAGCAGGTCCCCGAGATCATGTGATTAGAGCTTGCTGGTTGTCCATCATACGAGGCTAAAAACAAAAGGTGACAGAGCTTTTGTAATGGTGTCCCTAGACTCTGAAACTCTCTCTGTATAAATAAAACTGAATTGTATTGTATTTTTAATAGTCCAAAATTGTGGGAGACTGAAGCATTTGAGAATATTTGTAAATAATTTTCCTCATTGAAGAAAGTGTCATGTCCCACAGACTGAACCGCCTTTTGAGTCAGCAAGGCAAAAATCTTTGAGAATGTTAAAAACTCGCCAAAGCACACATTCATCAACAGGAACGGTGATGGGTCCATTGTCTGGCTGCGTTGTTTTGTCATCATATGCAGGCTGAAAAGACCCAGATGCAGACTCCTTTATCTGGGTTGAAAACAGAGTCCAGAACCTCAGAATCCATGAAAAGGAAACAGCAAATTAAAGCCTTCGACTGACAGCGAACACACAGGATAAACAACAGCATTATGCAACAAAGACAAAGGGAGCTCTGTGGCTATAAATATACAAAGGCTGATTAGGGGAGTGGGGAACAGGTGAGTAAACAAAAAGGTGCAACTAATCAAGAGAAACAAGATAAAGGAAGTAAAAGTAAATGCAAGAGACATGGAACTACAGACTACCAAAATAAAATTTGAGGAAGTAAGAGCCCAGAGACTAAACAGTGTTCCTTATGGAAACATAACAGAGGCAGGATAAAGAGGAAGTGAAGATGTGAAGAAAATCGAAACATCCCAAATACAAGAAATACAAAATGCAAAAACCTCAGTCTCAGGCACAAAGCCCCACAGTTAATGATATTAGCATATAGTATTTTATAAGTTGTACTGTGCAAATAACAGAATCTTCACTGGCGGAAACAATCATAATTCTGTTAGAGAGAAATTCAAATATGTGACTGTGAATTTTTATAAGTTCATTGTCATACCGTCTCCTTTTATTAAATGTCAGTTAAAACACTGGGGCAGCTTCAATTTAATATTTAGTTGTCAAGTCATTTTTTATGAGGTTCACATATTGAATATACACAGTATCTTTCCAATATACTGAGTCTCTATTTAAAATTTTAGAAATTACAGTTGAAACCAAACAATAGGAAAGTGTGTACATAGAGCGTGACAGTACAGGAAGGATGAAATTGCTTTTAGATGTTTGGTATGGGAGCAGAGAGAGAGAGAGAGAGAAAGATAAAATAAATAAAGAGAAAAGGACACACATGACAGTAAATTGGAGAGTGAGCGACAGTGTGTGCGTTCTCCACTGAGGCTCAGCGTCAGGAAGCTGGAGCCGCTTGACGGATGGAGCCTTTAATTGACTCCATCGACGTGGGACGAACGTTTGCCAATCATCAGAAGAGCTGATGCAAAACAACGGAGGGCTTTTGTCTCTAACAGAAGGGCCTCCATTAGACCAGATAATAGGCCAAGCTGTTGATATCTCTCGCCCTCTGTCGTTTCTGTTGAAGGTAGACCCACTGTATTTTATTCCCATCCAGATGTTTTTTGCCTTCCCATCTTCTATATATACTTGCTTTCAGAGTGCTTCAGTAAATTGTGGTCTTTTGTTGCCTCAGTGTCTCGCTGTTGTAACTCCAAACTATGTTAAAGACAACAAACAATCCCATTTGTTAGAAGTCATGATAACTGATAAATATTGATAATTTTGTTGGTAGTTAAATTTACAGGAAGGAACACTGATCAGCACATGAATGCAATACATGGCTGGGATGGTTATTCAAAAAGTATTAAACATTGCTCATTTCTTTCCTTTAAAGTATTGCTGTACTTTACTAAATTACTTGCTGAAGAAAGTAATTTATTAGACTACCCATTATATTACTTTCACATTACACTGTAAAGTGACCCGAAACACATTGTCTCGTAATTAGCAGTAAGCGATATAAACCTTAGGCTACAGTCCCACACACCGACACACATCCCTATGCTAAAGAGGACACACATAAAATCTTTCTTTAAGAGTTCGCCTTCAAACAAAAAGCTGACAACAAAAAGCAAAGATGAAAACCATCCGTAAGCCACTAAAAGTGACCTTCACAGTGATTCTACTGTACAAACATGAAGATGTTTGGCATACACTTGAACATCACGCTTGCTTATTGGTGAGTTTTTGTGTTAGCATGGTGTTTGTACATTACAGTGTTACTGAAAAATGTAATGTTAACGTGTTACACGCAGCACTGATGGCTACACCTTTATAAATTTTGAGCTATTGAGAGTTTTGAGATAAAGGATGAAGGTGCAATAAGAAGAAGTGGGGAAGTACATCCTCTCAGCTCTTTCATTCTTTTATATTTTTCGGCACTCTGTTCTGAATACATCTGCTGTCCCCTCACTCTTAGAATAAGCCGGTACAGCAGGCAGCTCTCTGTAAAAATAATGCTCTGATAAACCCACTGCAAAGTTAGCTGATAATAATAATATAATATTTAGTAGTTATAAATAATTAAAATCATATTTACAATGTTATAATATGTTAAATATTGAGATTATATCTCTTGACTGTGCTGCCAGGTAGACTGAAAATCTATTATTGCAGTATTTCTTTCACTTTTTGTTGCACTGCATGGCCTGTAACAAATCCATAAAATCAACTACCACAACTAGAGCTACAGGCAGTAACACACCAAACATGATTTATGTGAAGTCACTAAATGTAAAACTGGGAAAATTCAAATTTGACTTCCACTTCTGTCCTTAACTGGGGCAATTTTTAATAACCTTGTCATATACCCCCAGGTTGAACGTCAGGGCTTACACACAAGCCTGATTCCCTTGATACTCTTGTCTCGCGGTCTCATCTGACTCTCCTTTCTTTTTGCTTCCTGTTATGAGCCCATTTTTTTAGAGCACCTTGGTCGCTTGCTAGATTCTATTTTTGCTTTGTGGTAATGTTCCCCATCACTGCTGGCTTAAAAAAATAAACCCCACTTGCAAACAACCCATGCTAACAACGTTAGCTACTTTTCTATATATTTATAAATGTTTATAAATGTTACTTTGTTGAATGGTTACATGCTACAAGGTGATAGTACACCACATTTGAACTGACTGTCCCTCAAACTATAATAGAGAGGTTGTATCACGTTGATGTTGGCTGGTAGGAAGCTGTTATGGAGACAGTGCAAATACATATTCTTCAGTCAGAATGTGGCATGAATGAAATCCCATGAGGTTTCTTTCTCCGGTGTTTCAGCACCAATTTGTGTGTTCCTCCCTGATTAGGACTATTTCAAAGTCTTCCTTATATTCTGATGAATCAGTGCAACACACACCACTGGAGCGTAGTGAGTCAGGATAATTTTCTTTCTGAAGTTGAAAAAAAAATTGTTTATGGCATTAAAATTACAGTTAGAAAAAACCTTTACGTGTTTTCGAAGAGAATTGATCATAATAATTTCGAGCAAAACATAAGAGCTGGAAGAAAGATGTTAAGTGTCAATTAAAAATGCACTAGTTGCAAGTGACAGCATTTTGAAAGGAGTCTGCACTGAAGTTGGATCTAGATCAAAGTTCTCGTCTCCCCTGGCACTGACTGGATTTCTAAAACTTGCTGCCTTTGTTGCTCCCAAGGCAAATGTAGTTGGCAACTGTTAGCTGCTAAAATGATGAATAAGAACCAATGCTTGTGCATAGGACTTTTCACTCAAAGACCAATTTGTTGAGTTATACCTGTCTAGTTACCAAACAAATCAATCATGGAAGGTGATTTGAACATAGCATGGTTATTAGTGCCAGATGTGCTAGTCTGAATGTTTCAGAAACTGCTGATGTACTGGGATTTTCCCCCTCAACCACCTCTAGAGACTTGTCTGCGAAAGAGAAAATGAAAAAGTGAATGTCGGTTCCTTGGGGAAATTGTCTTGTCGATACCACAGATCAGAGGAAAATGGCCAGACTAATCCAAGATTCTACTGAGTCAACAGTAATTCAATCACCATGTGTTACAACCAAAGTATGCAGAAGAGCATCTGTGAAGCAAACCTTGAAGTAGATGTTGCTATAGTAAGAGAAGACCACACTGGTTGCCACTCCTATCAGCTAAGAGCAGGAAACTGAAGATACATTTCCTATTAAGGGGCGATCGTGGCTCAAGAGTTGGCAGTTCGTCTTGTAATTGGAAGGTTGCCGGTTTGAGCTCCGGCTCCGACAGTCTCACCCATTGTGTCCTTGGGCAAGACACTTCACCCATTGCCAACTGGTGGTGATCAGAGGGCCCGGTGGCGCCAGTGTCCGGCAGCCTCGCCTCTGTCAGTGGCTACAATGTAGCTCGCCATCACCAGTGTGTGAATGGGTGGACGACTGAATGTAGTGTAAAGCGCTTTGGGGTCCATAGGGACTAAGTAAAGCCCTGTATTGGTTAATCTAAATTAGACAACAAAAGATTGAAAAATGTTGTCTGGTTCAGTTAGTGTTGTTACTGAGTATTTACATCCTTTTGTAACACAGTGTAACTTCTAAAGACTGTTTCCAGCAGGTTCAAAATCTCTGCACTGTCTTAATGAATAACAGGTGTAAGAATATAACCCCCAAACGTTATCTTGCTTACTGTTAATTTACAAAGTTACACACTTGTTAAAGGTCAGTTGCACCAAAACCTTGTAAGCAAGTCAGTGTGGTGTTTGATTTGATTGCGTTGCTTTCAGCAGGATAACATAACATGCCACACAGCTGGTTTCTTGAACATGAGAGCACTCAGATTGCCTCCACAGTGAAAACATCTCAATCACCTTTGGAGATTCACATCATGGATGAGCAGTCGATAAATCTGCTGCACCTGTTCGATACGGTCACATCAATACAAAAGAAAATTGATTCAAGCACCTTGTTGAATCTATGACAATAAAATTAAGTCAGGCCTGAAGGCAAACGGGGTTCCAATCTGGTAATTGCAAGGTGTAACTAAGTGGCTGGTGAGTGTCCATTCATGCATTGTGTACAGTATATGTGCCATATTTTCTAGGGACAATATCAACAAATGGTATATGGTAAATGGCCTGTATTTATATAGCACTTTACTAGTCCCTAAGGACCCCAAAGCGCTTTACACTACAGTCATCCACCCATTCACACACACACACACTAGTGTATATAGTGAATTGTTAGAAGTATTATTGAAAATGCATGGAATTGATTATTGTGGTCTAACTTTATCCACATGTAAGGCATGAAAGTAACATATTTAAATCCCATTTGCACCTTGTTAATATTACATTTTTAGTTGTTAGTTGTTTCGACTAACCGGTGGCTGTAGCTAGTACCTGTCCTCTAGGCTTCGTTGTAGAGCTGCAGCGGAGTGAACTGTTAGCCAGGCCATTTGGGCAACCGTGGTTCAGGGGGTTGGGACGTTCATCTTGTAACTTGAAGATTGCCGGTTCAATCCCCCAGCTCTCTTTTCTGGTCGTTGTGTCCTTGGGCAAGACATTTTACCCTACCGCCTACTGGTGTTGGCCAGAGGGGCCGATGGTGCGATATGGCAGCCTCGCTTCTGTCAGTCTGCCCCAGGGCAGCTGTGGCTACAACTGTAGCCTCCACCAGTGTGTGAATGTGAGAGTGAATGAATAGTGGAATTGTAAAGCGCTTTGGGTGCCTTGAAAAGCGCTATATAAATGCAATCCATCCATTTTCCAAGATTTGAAAAGTTTGTGCTTTTCATTTGATAAAATCTTGATATTTGCTAGTTTGTTGCTTAGCCCTGATTAGCATTAAACCAACACAGTTTATGGATGTAGCAAGCTAACAAGCCTGCTAGCATTAGCTTATAAATGAACACTGATGTTGATGGCCATACAGCTAAAGTGAAAGATTCAAAATGCAGAGTCCAAAAGATGAATGTAAATAGAACAGACTCTTTTTATGTATGGCAATAAATTTTGTACACAAATGTTGTTAGAGCCCTTTAGAGCTCTCTGTCACAAGAAATGTAATTTTGTAGAATTAATACTTAAAGAGAACACATCAGAGAACAGAGCAGAGCAGAGGGAACATTTAAGCCAGCATTATGCAATCACACTAACACATGAAATGGTGAACAGTCAAGGAATTAGTCCCTCAAATTTATTTATTCATTTCCTTCAAAGAGGCAATTTAATGCATGACTTAATCCATCTTTGTGATGTTGCTGAAATGCCTGCTGTGCTGCATGACACGAGCTGCATATTTGGGCCGCAGATAAATTCCCCAAGCCAGAAATATTGGATTGCTCCAAAACAGACAAGAAGAGCAGCAGAGGAGGGAGGGAGGAAGGAGGTCGCAGATGCTAAGCCTGGCAATCTCGCTTTCAATCTGCAGCCATATATTGGCCACTTTAAAGACAGACGCATTTCATTCGCACATGACCCACGTGTGAGTAAAAATATAAGTGAGTTTGAAACTCGGCCAAGAAAGGGAGAGAGATTTTCTTGTGGGTGCTCAAGCTGCACTGATCCACTGAAGGGGTCTGATAGGCCAGACGGTCCAATCATACTGCCAAAATCAGAGGAATGTTCATAGCTTATCGGGCGCTGTTGTCATCAGGCCCAGTGGCACGGCGCCC
This sequence comes from Hemichromis elongatus, assembly GCA_015108515.1. Lineage (NCBI taxonomy): Eukaryota > Metazoa > Chordata > Actinopteri > Cichliformes > Cichlidae > Hemichromis > Hemichromis elongatus. Next base: position 17,016 of record VUQR01004354.1, read on the forward strand.
TGTGAGCTGACTGTAATGGGCTGCTAGGACAACTTAGCTGGAAGCAGATTAGCTTGTTGTGGCACCCACTGAGAGGAAAAAGAAACTCAGTTCACACAGATTGTAATGTGAACTAGTGAGCTGAGTGTCTGCAGGGTATTGGATGAAGGTTAAATAAAATAAAAAATATATTTAAAAAAAAAAAGCGAGGAGGGAGATGCGACACTTCTCTGTAAAGTAGCAGAAATCAAATTGCACGTGTTTATGCGCGAGGACTGGATTACATTACAAAAATGTCCCTAACAATTTGATTTATTTATTCATTTATTCAGGGACAATGCATGTTAACATTACTTTAAACTTGCCACTGTTGCCAAATGACTCATTCTTAACTAGTGTTAAATTAGCCTCTAAAAGCAATGAAACATAAAAGAACACCATTAAAAGCTATTACGGGATAAAGCAAGCATAAACAGTGTACAGAAGAGAAAAGCTTCTGAGTGGAGCAAGAAACAAGCCAAGTTAAACAGATACAACACAGACAATCGATAGAAGAGACTACTGAGCAGTTAGCACACAGATGAGGAAGGTAAAGCCAGAAAAGGCCCAGTCAGACGAAACTCACTGAAACAGTAAGCCTCGGTGAAGTATATGTTCCAGAGGTGGTAAAGTGTAATTGTGAAGGCTTTATGTTCAAACAATGTCGTTTTCCCCCCTAGAGACACAAATGTTTCCTTTTGTTGTGGATAATATTAATGTGAACATCTTAGACTCCAGATATTGGTCTAGCAACCACCCATGAACAGGCTAAAATGAACCATTTGTTCCGTTTACGCATCTTCAACAATTTGAAAAGCATTGTATAATTTTAATTTCACGACTGTAACATGCCATTTATATCCATAAAACTTGAATTGTACATGAAATATCATGATGCCATTGCGATGCCTCGCAACCAACCTTGAATAGATACTGTATCATTTTAATTTCACAATAATAACATATTTCCATAAAACTTTCATTATGCATAAGATATTATGATGTCATTCTGTCACCTAGCAACCACCTACCAAAATATTACTGACCAAACAATAGTGGGCATGCACTAGCGCGTATAAGGTGATGTCAAACGCATGCTGCTTTTTCTTGTTATGACTGAGTGGCGCTATGACTGTCACTTCTTTGACGTTTTGAACAGTGTACATTTTAGTTGCTCACAACTTCTTGCAATATGGTGAAGCATGAGTTTACAACTTCACAATACAGTAATATTAATTTGAAAGGCTGTCTTATTGCCTTTGGCACGAGACATTGCTATGACTATGACTACTGTTTAGTTAGGGCATGTAGAAGATATATATATATAAATATAAATATAGTTTTAATGGCAACAATGAAATGACTTTTGCAGTCAATCGTCTCTCAGATTTTCAGATTAGACTTACTAACTTATATATCTGATTAAATCTACAGGAGTTTATTAAAGGATAGAGACTGGAGATTCAATGTGACTTACACAATATTTAAATTATCACTCCTTCACTCTAAAGCATGCGGTTCATTTGTGTAAATACTGATGAGCGGAGAAATTCCAATATGACCTTTGCATGTTCAATGTGCAGGCCCTAAAAAGATCTTCTCAGCTGAGAAAACCATAAATAGCCATTTTCGTTCATCAGTTAGCTTCAAATACAGAACCTATTTAGACAAGGAATGCTTTGTTTATTCAAATTTGGGAAATTCCTTAAATGATTTCTAAATCATAATTCTTCAGATTTGTTTGTAGACAGCTCAGGTATCTCAAACTATTTTCACTAAACAAGATAAATTAACAATTAAGACATTTGGCATAACAGGCGGACAGACTTTCTGGCAATATGTGTGAAAATAGATATTTTTTTACATTTACATATTTTAACTAATATAGCGGAGCACTATGGTTACACTATGCTATAATTTTGATTTAGAAACCATAATTAAATATTTGTATAAGGTCAGATTTTTCATCTTTTACCCAAAAATCACTTTTAGTTTTCAGATGTTCTGCCCAGACCCAGAGTTTCTTTTTTTTAACTAACCAGAGGAACGTTCAGAAACAGAGGACCCTGGTCTCCTCAAAATTTAAGGTGACCAGATGTTCCAACTTCTGTGGGCCGGCATAGCATTAAACACTTAACTAAAGGGCTGAACCAGTGTTGTGTCTACACACACCAGACAACTTATCCAAGAACCAGTTTTAAATTGTATCTTTAGACACTTCGTCACTACCAGTCTGTCTCAAAAACACAATTTGTTGACATTTCTTTAGTTGAATCTAGGAAAAAGCAAAGCCAAAGTTAACACAACTTGACGGATATAAAATGGTATTTTTACACCAACCGGGTGAATCCCGATTAGCTATTAGCAGCATATCTCGGCATGGAGAGCAGTGTATCCCTTAAAAAATCTACTGTTTGCCAAAGCCTCATTAGAAATCGTCTCAGTGGAAGCTGTCAAGAAGCTTTCCTTAAAGACGAGAAACAGGGAGAAAAGGCTGAGGTATGCCACGTTATGTATCAACAGGTTTGAAGACTACTTACGATCATCACACCAAATACTGACTTTAATTACAGTTTAATTAGACACACTTTTTTGCCCTGAAGACTGTATTTCCATGTATATTTGTGAATGTTTTGAAAATATATGAATCCTTTGTCAGATGTTAAACATCATGCTGAAATTATGTGGAGAAAAAAAGGACTATGAATACAATTTGTAGCTGCTGCCACATTTTTGGAATAACTCTAATTATTATTATTGCAACAACCTCAACGTGTATCTCACAGCAGACACCTGAATCAAGAAACTTGTAACTAAACTAGTTAATAAGATTTAAGCATCTTGATATTTTTGTCATTCTCTTTGTACAATTGCTGAGCTCATATACGTGACAGCGGCGACGGTAAAAATGGCGGCCCGCGGTGATTGCGATGATAAAATTCCCATTGGCTCAACGGCACAATTTTGAGGCCTCCTCCTCATCCCCATTCGAGCCAAGCACAAAGCAGGAAACAGTAGCAGCAGCTGCAACATTAGGAAAACATGGGCGAGTGCACATTGTGTTTACGAGCCCGTCCAAATTAAAACTCCCCACTGCTCTGTCTAATCTGCCCTCCACTCTTTCTGCTAACCACCGTAGGACAGGAGGGAGACGCTTGTTTTTGTTTGAGTTTTGCCTGAACATGCTCCCTCTTAATGGGCAAATAAAATGTTTGTGCACTTCAAACTCCCTGGGACTTCTCTCCCGCTAAGGCCCACATCGAGACACTGTTCCACTGCTTAGGTGACCCAATTATATGCAGCGAACGCCTTTTGAATTAACTCCCGCACCATCTGAGATGACAGAACCAATTTTACGAAGGGGGTGGAAAAAAAAAAAGAGCTTTCTATAAGCTTAATTATTTCCCTTCTCGTTTTTACAGAACTTACAGGAACGAGCTGTAAAGTTTTGATTGCCCTTAATTAGAGGAATTCTGGTAGTGAATGAATGTAGATGTTTTGCTCAATTAGACAAGGCCATCAAAAGTAGTTATGTGACACTTCAGATTAACGCCGCTTCTCATCTCTGTGACTACAAATAACCACTGTGGGAATGTTGTAATTTGGTTTGAAACAGCCTTGTTTGATGGCTGTGCAATAATGAGTTCATCAAATTGGCTTTGAGGAGAATAAAATCGTGTTGAGTAATAAGAAGCGCATCAATAGACTTGCACTACAAGCCTATACTCATATTGCTCTGTCAACTATATATAAATAAAAATACAAGCATATGACAATTATTAAAAAAACCCTGATATTTCTAATCTGTAATGACTCTCTTATGAAAATGTTATTAGTCATGCTTTTGCCCTTGAAAGCACTAAATCCGTTGGGATTTGGCATATTTTGCAAACATTATATAATGCCTTAATAATAATGATGCTAATGCCCTCATTATGTTCTTATCATCTCCTTATGATGTGCTATAATCCTTTATCACCTCAAGCCAAGTGTTACTGATGTGTTCATTAGTTCACTGCTTAATTCGACCTCGAATTCGACCAGACAGAATGAGGGTCCGTGAACTAAATGACTGTATTAATAACTGATTGATCCACTGCTGTTTTTTTCTCTCCTCCCAGCCTCAAGGACAGTAGGAGCAGACAGCGCAGTTCTTCATATGAGCTCTGTTTTCCTTGCTCGCTCTAATGAATTCTCGTGCTCTTTGTCATAGCGTCAGCCTTTGGTGAAAACCTCCCCGCCACTGCGTACCCAGCGGACCAGTAAAGTCAGCTTTGAAGAATGCATGCGGCGGCCAGGTTGCCTTGCTTCCTGTCCGTGCAGTAAAAATTTAATGAAACCAAACGGCCCATCCATTTTTTTTTTTTAGCAACTGAGGAGTAAGCAAGTTGTAATCATCCTCTCTGAAGAGACTACTAGCTTCAGCGAAAAATTCTCACCTTCTTCTCGCCACTGTTACAACAGAACAGTAGGATGGCTTAATGAAACCTGTGCTCGAGCGCCCTCGACAGATAACTGTAACCGTGATTTTACCTGAGTCGCAGTGCATCGCCACCTGTCTCTTATAGATCACGCCGCAGTTTGATTTAAAAAAAGAAAAAAGAAAAGGGAAAAACACAACAGCGAGCTTTGGTGTGTATCTGCTGTGAAATCAGTGTTACGCAGAGTAAAAACAGAAAGAAACATGCGTTTTGACAGAAGACTCTCAGTAGCAGACATGACTCAGGGGTCTGCAGTGCATTTTTAATATCTCGGCTCACTATGTTCTCTCTCCTTTCCAGTGGAAAGACTCTGATGTTCATTTTGGGGTTGCGGATTTTCGCTGGATCTGTTTGGGCTGTAAGCAGAGAGAATATCACAGGAATCGCTAAACACTGGCTCGACAAACTTTTACAGCTCGTGGTCGGGTGGATTAATGTATTCTTCCGAAGCAACATTACACTCACGACTCTCCGAAGACTGATGGGAGTTTGCAATATATATTTCCTTCCACTAATGTCTCCCTCGGCCGACTAAACTTCACAGGGGGAGAGGAAAGAATGAGGCGAGAAGCATTTGCACAAATCCTTTCCAGCTGTATTAACAGCAGCACAGTTCAGTTACAGTGACTGGCTAAGTAAGCAGTTCTTAGTGTCGGCTGATTGCTTGCCGATCTATCGGGCTCCGCTGGAGACCCGCTTCTCTCGTGGGAAGAAGGATGGTGTTTATAAAAATGTACAGGCGTCCTCTCCTCTGTTAGGATGAGCATTTACTTGTCAGCTGATGAAACAAGGTCTTTCAAACCCCATTAAAATGCAAAATATAGATAAACACTGCGCGGTAAGGGTGGTTCAAGGAGAAAACATTATCGATGAATTTAAAGGTTTTTTATACAGTCCTCATCTATCATGTTCCACAAAAGAAGGGGATTCTCTAAATGTATTCATTGCGAAAACTGCCGCGCAGACAGGTGAGCTGCACCCGGCAGGGGCGAATGAAAGCAGGGGGTAATACAAAAATAGAAAAGTGTGTGTGTGTGTGGGAGGGGGGATGTAGAGTAATGCAGCACCTGAGCATTCCACCGAGCAGCAGACTGCCTGCTAAGTCACATCATCTCTCTGATGTCTTCTCAATGTCACACTTCATGCTCTTGCTCATTTCTCGCCTTCTAAAGCCAACTTGCTGTCTCACAGTGGTGATTCAGCTGGTGTCCATGCCTTCTGAATATATATCTATATATATGGACGTGATCTTTGTACATCACAGGTGACAATTTTAGCGCTGGATGCGACTATAAATAAAAAATGTTAGAAAGCAGAGGGTTTAATCTGCAATGTGAGACTGTTTTAGGCCACACCGAAGCTTTAAGGAGCCTCTGCAGCTATGTTGCATTCACCGCTTCAGTAATGAATGCATTTTAGGCTGAAAAGGCAAACGAGAAACAGTTGATTTTAAAAGAAAACACACAGAGAAGGACCCAGTACTGAGCTTAAGCAGGGTTGCAAAAGTGCTTATACTTTTTAATGCACAGTACTTCATGCTGATACTCTAGTACATTTCAGAGGCAAATGTGTGATTATTAGGGCTGTGCTCTATTGTAGCATCACATAAATCTGATTATTTTATTACAAAGATTGAGCTTCCTTTAATTTTTGAAAATAGTTTGGTTTAAACAGATCGGATATGAATCGAGTTTGTTTTTTGTGTAGTGGCTACTTAACATTAAGAACCGACCTGTAATTTTATGCAAGAATATCTCTGATAGATATTTTTTATACTTACGGCCAGCAGGTCTAGCATCTTCAAATATGAATATGAAACGATTTTTAAATTTAATTTAATTGAAGTTTAGTTAAGAAACCTGCAGTCACTAGGGAAAAATGTGTATTTCCCTCTCAGCTGGCAGGAAGTCGCTGAAGATTGCAGACTGTCACTGCGTTCAACCAGTCGCAAAAAAAGTTGCTACACCAAAAACCTCTTTGTGATTGCCTTGGCTGCATGTAGTTTGCATGTACTTGTCCTCAAACACTGGCAATTTACTCGGTGACCTATAGTGAAACGTGAAAAAAACACATAGTGGAAACTGAAATTGTTTACATTACTTTCCAAGTAAAAGTTGTGTTTTAATGCTGAAACCAACAGTCGTCTGTTTCCTCTGTTGCCTCACTTAAAAGCTTCTTGTCCATTTAAAACAAAAACAGTGAGCTTAAGACATCAATGGAGTTTAGAAATAGTGCTTTGAGTGTTTTTGTAACATGTAGTCATTTGATTCATTGTTAAAATGTGTAACTTTAAAAACCTTAATACCAGGCATGCATTTTATCTGGCAAGCACGACTCCACGATGTCTACAATTATTTTGGTTATTGAAAATTAGACGAGTTTTGTATCAATAATCGCAAAAGACAAACCGTCTTAAACCTGCTGTGTATCACAAAGTGCATAAAAGCATGCAAGCAGAAAGTAGGGCAAATTTAAACACTGTATGCCTTGATAGCATAGCTCTTGTATTGTTTGTGACGTTCCTCTGTGTAGTAAATGTTGTTGATTTGAAAATCATTAAATTTCATATGACTCACTATCTGACAGCTGCTACAGTGCATTCCTAAAACTGTTGGATCATTTATCATCTGTGAAAGTATTCAAAGCTATCGGTTCACTCAAAGTCTGAAAAGCACGCACCGCATAAACTTAAACAGTACGACATGATGCGCTGTGGGTGTGTTTAGCTAACAATACACAAGCAAGAAATGATCAAGTCACATATGATGAAGATGAACGCTGCCAGTGTTTGTTGGTGTCTTCATATTGCCGCGGTGACATCGCTAGCAGACTCGCTTGAACCTAAATAGGATTTAAGGTCTCAACACAATCACAAAGCAAAGGGAATGCTGCTCTTATAACTGCATCTTTTACTCAATTTTAGCTGTCACTGTCACTTTGTAGTATCAGCTAAATTCACAAATTCCATGTCCAACTATATATATATATATCTATATATAGATGGATATATATATATATATAGATAGATATATATGAGAGAGAGAGAGTTTTCTTTGACAGCAAGAAGACCCCTGAAGGGATCATCTTTAAAGACAACATCAAATGCATGGCGAGTCAAGCGCCCACACTCAACACACACATGCTGCAAATCGCACACAGGTGCACTTCCTCCGATCCTCATCAGCTGTACAGCTGTGTGATTTGATAAAATCCTTGGCAGGACCCACGGCTGACCTTTCTATCCGTGCTTAATGCGGCTGCTCTATGAGCACCCCACTGCATGTAACCAGGCAACGCCGCTTCTGAAGAGACCTGAGGTCTGTCCTTTGAGTTCCTCACAAGCTTAGAGGTGCGGAGAATGTCACTAATGTTTCTGTTTCGAGGAAAAAAGAAACACAGATTGCCTGCTGGGGAGCTTCACCCTCTGGGGCCGGTGCGAACGGTCTGCACAGGCTGGCACGGTTTTATCTCCAAACTTCATATTAGCGCAGATGCAACAGAAACTTTGTTCAGTTTAGTCAAATTTTCTGGATCTAAAAGGAGGATGTTGTAGCTTTAAATGAATCCATGTGTATAATTTCTGTCTTTTACATCTCTCATCTTTGATGTTGTTAAAAACAGTCCGACTGGCCAAATAAATTCAAGTCTCAGCGGTTCCCTTTTTTTTTTAAGCTAAACTCACCCCCCTCTTATATTTCTGCCAAAATTTCTTTAACCCATTAAAAAAAAAGTCCCACCCTCTCATCATCACTATATTTTAAGAGCTTTACGCTTTTCCCAGCTTGGTGAAGAAGGAAAGGATTAAAAGAAGATGGCAGGAGAGAAAATCCATAGGAAAGCGATAGAGATTTTGACAGATGGACACAGGCAGATGACGACATAGCAGCAAAACGTATACGGCGAGTGAAGCAGGAAATGTTTTTAAGGTTTAAAACTCTTAAAATAATTCAGCTAGATGCCAACGCAGTGCCAGCTGGAGGCAGTAATCTTCTTTTGCAGAATATTACCTCGATGTTAAAACATGAGGACATCTGAAACATCAGCCTTTGGGGATTTGTTATATTTATAACTTTTTGCTTTTAAAAAATGATCTGTTTGTTTTTCTTTTATTCAAATGTAATAACCAAGATTCCTTAAAAGTAAATGTTTTAAAATGATAGGACAAATTCAACAGAGTGATGCTCAGTGGTCCTTCAGTCCAGACAATTACAGTCTGTGACGGTGTGTGGGAGGATGATCAGGTCGTGATATGTTGTCTGCGGTGTGGGATGTGCTGTTGTGACACAGAAGCATTGAAGGGGAGATGCAAAATGTGAGTGACAAAATCAGCTCTCGACTTGATGATGACTACAAGTGCGATGGCTCAAGCAGAGGTATTATTTGTTCTGCAGGAAGCTTGAGCATGTGTGTACTGGGGGTTAGCGCACACGCATGGAAATGCTCCACAGCCTAAGAAATAATAATAAAGCATTGTCTGAAATGTTCCTTTTTTCCTCTTCCTTTTTTTCTTCAACTGGTGCTTGTGGGCTTATGCTGACATAACCCATGAGATTTATTCATCACAGGGAGATGAAAATGCAATCAAGCTACTTGCAGCAAAAAGCATCAAAGCCTCTAATTTTTGTTTCAAATTACCTTGATTGCAGACTGACATAAGAAACGGCGCAGCTAAGAATACAGATGTCAAAGCGGTCAAAGAAAAGCACAGCTCAGCTCTGTGTATTTGTTGCTACAATGCCCCATCTGGCACCTATGACAGTTTTTTTGCAGAACATACTTTAAACAGCCATCTGCTTGCACACTGCTATACAATATATGTTGTTTATACTAACACGCTGGGTGGAGGCTGTGTACAGCCATAAAAAAATGTCCAGTTGATTTTATTTAACACTCGGCCAGTTGAATTCTGGGAAAAAAGCAGCCACACAAAAACAGAGAACAAAGAGCTCAAGCTCCTTGCCACTTTCATATAATATGTGATTTTTTTTTTTTTAAGACAGAAAAATTAGCTGCCCGGACGCCTGTTTTTTTAACCGCATTAGCATTTCCATCTAGGAGAACTTGCGGGCTGACCTAATCACCCTGCATTAGGTCCACATATTTGTCTGTGCAAACCAGCTTCTAATTTCTCTCTGCTTTGTGGTTATGCTCAAAAACAAACATTCATAATGAGTCATATAAAAATCTTGCATGTTTGGCCCCAATAAACGCTGTTTGGTCCATCCATCCATTTTCTTCCGTTAATCCGGGGTCGGGAGCCCAAGTCTGGTGTGACTCCTCATTTCCCCTGAACCTATCCAGCCACCATAAGTGAGAAACACATCAAGTTGAAATAAACCATAGTTATGCTTTAACAGTGGAGCATAATCACTGCTACATGCACCAAATATCGGGCCTTATTTATCTATGTTATCGTCGTTTGCTAAAATTGGCATTAATATTGATATTACAAAGCAATCTGTGCGTGGTGCATGTTCAGCTTGAATGAACTGGGTGGGGTAATTAACGCTCTACGCAGACTCTTGGAACACATGCAGGTAGCACATTTTGACTAAAAGCATTATCTGAGTATGCAGACAAACTTGTTCACTTTTGCACATTTTGCAGCCTGGTATGTAGATAACTCACAACAAACCCTAAACACACACATATATATATTGTATTAATATACGAACCTACTGTTGAAGTTGTTATACAGAACAGGGACAGCTCAGTAGGTAGAGTGGTTGCCCCATGATTGGAAGGTCAAGCGACTGAATCCACTGAATGGCTACCCTGAGGTACCCCTGAGCAAGGTGCCATGCCTACACACTGCTCCCCGGGTGCTGCATTGGTGGCTGCTCGCTGCTTCACTGGGAGAATGACTTAAATGCAGTAATTTCCCTACGCGGACTAACACATTATTATTATTAGAACAAGCTGCTGCCAATTATTTACTGTTCCCAGTCACGGAGACAGACTGGTCAGCGACCAATCGGCAACCACTGGTTACTAGGGGAAATGGACCATTTTACCAGTGGTTGCTGGCAGCGACTTGGTGCAACTGGTCGCAACTATTTTTATTTTTCGTGTGATAAAACCCTCAATTTATCCTGTGAGTATATGGTGTTGGAAGAATTCAACTACTGCTTGCTAGCTGCCACTCAGCTTTTGAAACCAGGTTACCGGGACAATCGGCTAGGACCACAGCAACTACAAGTAAGTTTTGGCTGGAAACTTTGTTTGAGAGTAATAAATCAAGACAACGAGCTAAAACAGCTGTTTCAAAGTTGGATATTTCGTAGATGTTTCATACCGCAAGTGGGAGTTTTCACTGTAGCTAATGTCTAATTTATTAAAACACAAATATGAAACTTTAATTTTTAAAGGTTATCATACCTGAAGCTTGACTCTTGTATTATTCCTGCTTTGGGTGGCCTCCACTTTGAGTGCCAAGGCTGTATACATGCTATCTGACTCAGTCTTGGAGTCAAATCTACAATTTATTGCATTTTCTCGCTGCTTAAAGTGGAAAATATTGCTCTTAAAAATCAGCCTCAATTCATATTCAAATAATGCCAGCTATAACCTGCTGCCTGCAAAGTGAAAGTATCACATGCACACACCTCATTTGCTGTAATATGATAATGTCTATTTTAAAAGTCAAAAAAGAATAACAAAACCAATATTCATTATGCATTCATCTCTTTCTTTTTTTTAGTTTTGCTCCACAAATTGACTCTAAATGCAAATGGCTACATCCGGTCTGGGTTTCAAAATGTCAACTGAGAATAGATGTTCCTTGTGTTGTGATGGAGCAGCAACTGTTACTGTAGAGAGGCCAGACTTTCTCAGACTTGTTTCCATGGTAAGCATCTCCATGATGCTGCAAAAGCTTTACATTAGTAAGCACATACTTAATCTGGTGACAACAGCAGGACATACAAGAGGGAAAAAAAAGTGCTTTTCTTTCATATATATGACAAATTGCCGATGGTCATCGTTTGAAGTATACATACATTACATATGATGAACTCAGGTGTTACATTTGACCCTGTGAAATTTCAGGATATCAGTTATCAGATATATCAGACTGCCAATCACAGTGAATGGTTTTTCCTCATTCAGTTAAATGAAATGAGTAGCTATAAGAAGCAGCAAAAACAAAAACAACATCTTCAGTGATGCATACCGTTGTACGAGCGAGGAAAAACGAGATTTAATCTGGAATGCGCTACGTTTGTCCCAAGAGAAATTAGCAAAATTGTCAAAAAAGAAAAAAGATGTAAAAAGCATTGTGATCATAGCAAACTTTTTAAAGCTTTTTGTGGGCAAAGTGTGTGCGGAGTTTTGTTGATTACACCTACAGGTGCGCATATGTAAAATAGTTAAACTGGGAGCTGTATTAAAATATTCCAATAGGATCTACACTTTCACTTTTGATTCAGTTCCTCTAACTGATACTAAGGATATTTTAAACTCCTTTTTTTTTTCTCCCAAACATGTACCAAGCCAAAAAAAAAATCCACAGCCATTACTTTCCTGCCTGAGGCAAAGCGCCCTGTCCCTCTGCTGCGGCGGCGATTTTGTCCGACGACATCCCTGCTATAAAATCAGCCACATTTGTGGCTCAAAGTACCGCAGCTTAACTCTGCCACATTTAAGAACTCTGGGAAAAGCCTGTGTGAGAAAATCTGATGTCCACAGTGATCCCATATACTGGGTTTGGGAGAGATACAAGGATTAAGACTGAGAATTCCTTTAAGGCAAAAAGACAATTTTTAACATGGCTACTTCCTAAAACAACAATGTTGTAAACATTTAGTTTTGTTGGGGTTGTGATAACAGTGTTGCCTTTAGCCATGTGTATCTTGTACAGCAGGTAAATTCCCCATATCCAAACATGCACTTGAACATTCATCCTGTCTGCAGAGTCAAGGCGAAGTAACTGCGCAGAAACCCGAAAACCCCTCATCCTTTTACCCTTTGATCTGCCGTTTATCTCAGCCTCATCGGTACCTTTGTGCTTTTTTTTTTAATGCCGTTCTTCTGCTCCTTGTTGCTGATATCCTCTGGGTGAGATGAGGGGCCACTGAAGCACTCATCTAAATTCTCTCCACTTAATTGCAGCGGGCTGATGTCGAGTGCGAGTGTCTTAAAAATGAATGAGGCTGAACCAGATGATGAACTGTGTGTGGTGTTACAGAACTACCTCTTTCACTTCCTTTGAAGCCACCCAGTCACTTTGCAGCGCTCAAGGATTTGCTGACCTACATGCTCAAAGATAAATTTTACACTCAGAAGTACTAGCAGGGTCTTTGACACTTTTTAAAAAATTTAGAGTCCTGCAGTAGACCTTTTACCCCATCTTCCTCTTAAAATGGTGTTGCCTCATTTTTATTTTTATTTTTTTCAGAGAGCCTCTGCAGGGCCCTGGTTTACAGGAAAAGAGTGACACAATCAATTTGCAGAGCAAGTGACACAATCAGCGCCTACATAAATCATATCAGCACAGCCAGACCCCCGGGCGCCTGCTGAGGTGACAGTTTCATGGCTCACCTCCAGAATGCAACCTGCCAATCAGCAGAGAGTGACAGATAGCAGAGAGCAGGTACTCAGCAATGTCACACCGATAGCTTAGGACGAGGGGATTATTTTCAAAATGAAGCTGTGATGATTTAAAGATTACCCGCTTACACCTGTAATCAGAGCACTGGATTACTACTGTACATGATCAGAACGATTATTTACCGTCTCTCAGTTGATGGAGGATTTCCCCGTTTTGCTTCCTGTTAAGGCCCAGCATTTTTTTCCCACAATATAAAAAATTATACTTTGGAAATATTCCATTGTTTGTAGTTATTTGTAGTAGAGCAAGTTCCATTTATGTATTCCATTCAGATTTCCTACAAAAGCATGAATATACAGCACAAAGGGAAAATAGTTCTCACCAAGGTGACCTTGGATGGTTAGATCGACTATTATTAAATGTAGGAAGTCATTGTGGGCAAGACCTGGAACTTCATAATTAATAATTAAAGTTATACTTCTAAAATAATCATTGTTGGGGGGTTTTCTACTTTAAGAAGCATTTAAGTGGAAAAATAAAGTATCACGAGAGTGTAAGAATAGAATAATCTGATTTGACTGAGAGTGATGACAGCGGCAAGAAAAATACTGACTATTTCTTGTATGTAACAATCAAATCCTCCTTTACTATAACCTTATGTCATAGTGAAACCATTGAGAAGATATATATAAAAGGTTTCCTTTAAGTAACTATTAAACGGAGTTGGAACACTTCGCTCTGCCGCTGGTTCACTTTATATAGCAATGTAAACATAGAATCAATTGTACAGCGTGTGTTATTTTTATATATACAGCTTCTGGTGCACAAAACCTAGCATAGCCCACTTTGTTTCTGCTTCAAATCATCTGCAAGCGAGCTCAGTAATTTCAGTAGATTGAGCAGGCATGTGGAGGCAGACTCTAAAACACTTAGCTTGTACATTTCTACCATCATGAAGGATCTGCCTGCTGTTTTGAGTGACTAACTAACACAAGCCTCAGCACCTACTGCAGGAACACTTTAGCGGCTCACTTCCAGGCTAACACAGCCTACACTCAGTGCTTTCAGTTCAGAAAACTAACACGAGGTAAAATAAGAATTTCACTCAATTAAAGCCCTCGTATAATTATTGTATTTAATCTTAAGGTTCTAAGGGGATTGAAGTTTTACGTATAAAGCAGGTACTTATTTGTTAAACAGCCACAGGAGCTACAGGTAGCCTCTCACAATAGGCAGGGTGCTAAGTGGAATTTAAACCTATACATAGATTTTGGAGGTTTGACAATAGATTCATTTGCTTTGGACTATAAGTGAGTAAAGGTCTAAGTGAAACATAAAATACCAAACTTTTTGGATTTTTGGTATTGATATATATATATATATATATATATATATATATATATATATATATATATATATATATATCTATATATATATATCTATATATATATATATATATATATATCTATATATATATA
>VUQR01004354.1:31560-42077 GCA_015108515.1 Hemichromis elongatus
TATCGCACTCTGTGATTAATACTGAATGTAAATGGAGCTAAAGGTAAAGTTTGTACATTCATTAATGATTTCAATTTTACGCACACCCCTCTGTTTGCAAGTGATTCAAATAAAACAACAAATTCTGAGTAATTTCAGGCTTCTATAGTTGACCTGAACATGGTCTATGATTGGATACTCATTCAAAAAGCAAGCCCAGTTTACATTCAATTGGGAGATCCGCTAATCCTCCACATTGAAAGGTGGTTCAGACCTCAGACCAGGATCCCTCCTGGACACCTCCTATATGAGGCGTTCTAAGCATGTTCAACCGGACAGAGTTCCCATATCAAGCACATGCTGGAGAGATTACACCTTGAGCTACAGGAGGTGGATAAACACTGCAAATTAAAATATTTTGCTTTAAAATCCACTTGCTGATATTTTAAAAAGTTGTTTTAAGGAGGTGTTTCCATAGACTTCACCAACCTGACTTCAGTCTGTTAACTTGAATCTGTTCTTACATGAAGAGGAGGAAGCTTCTGTTTGTAGATTTTCTTCCAACTTAGCTGAAAGCTGCTGGCTTAAATTTAGTAACATATGTCAGTATCTGTCTGGAATCAAATTAATTTCAGTTATTGGTGATTAAAATGTTCATATTTCAGACAGACCGTAGACACATTCACTGCATACTTCAGGTGTCTTGCTTTGCTCCTTACCTTGACCTCCTCCGATATAAACTCAGACCATAGAAGAATTTTCCTTTATTGCAGTGAGTAAAAGGAGCCTATCCCAGCTATCTTGGGGCAAGAGGCGGGGTACACCCGCAACAGGTCGCCAGTCTTTTGCAGGGCCAACACACAGAGACACACAACCATTCTCATTGACATTTACTCACGGATTCACACCTATGGGCAATTTAGAGTTTCCAATTAACCTATCCCCACTAACTGCATGTCTTTGGACTGTGGAAGGAAGCCGGAGTACTCGGAGAAAACCCATGCAAACATGGGGAGAACATGCAAACTCCACACAGAAAGACCCCGGCCTGATGGTGGAATTAAACTCAGGACCTTCTTGCTGTGAGTCAACAGTGCTCACCACCGTACCACCGTGCTGCCCCAGGTGTAACACTTCAGTTTTAAATCAAGGCATCCGCCAAAACAGAATTTGTGATGTGTACGGATTTAGAAGTTAGCAGACAGTTAGCTCGATGGTTTCTACCTAAACATGACCTATCATGTTCTGACTGAGGGATTTCTGAAAAAATTGAACCGAGAGAGGCCGACAGTGATCACTGACTTTTTTTAGGGGCTTGCTCAGGTTAAATAGAACGAGGTACAAAGCATTAAAACGTGTTGAAAACACAACTGCTTCAATAAACGCAGAGTAGTTTCATTATAAACACTCAGTAGTGTCGAATGCATTTTTTCTAAGAAGTAAACATGAACTATGTTTTTATTTAAAATAAATAAAAACGACCATGTTTTCCTCAGAGGTTTGGCTAATTACATATTAATGAAGCACAATATGGAAATATATTTAATGAGTCAGTAATTAAGTAAATGTATTTACTAGTGATGGGACTTACCTCATGATGATGGCACCCGGTCTATATTTTGGCACATATGCTCAGAGCCTTACACCAGCATCATTTTAAATAATGCGGAGGAGTTCACATCCAAAACAGCACTACAGCAAGCAACACAAGCCAGCACTTCCACTGGAGTGACAATTCTGTGTCACTCCTTCGAGACACTAACCTGTCAATCAACCTGCTCACACAGGTATGTATGCGCGTTCTCACACACGCACACACACACACCTTTTCACCTGCCAATCCATCATGACAGACAGGTTTGAAACACACTCTTTGTCAGAGCAGAGGCAGCGACATGGGTAGATAGCAGCAGGAGTGAGAATGTGCTGAAACGCGAGGGAAGATTTCTTTGTCCTCAGTAGCACCCCGCCATGATTACAATGTTTTACAAAATGGCTAAGGACCAGAGAGAAGCAGTGCGGTCGGTCACGTCTGTTTCATGCTGCTGCTGCTGCTGATCTGCCTCTCTGCCTGAGTGCCGTCGCTACATCACCTCGCTCACAGATACCCTATGGAGCACACTGACAGCATCAACACAATGCATTATTTATGTTCAAGCATCCTAAGAGACATGTTCTCATTGCAGCAGACAATAACTGCTCTCTCCGTCCAAGTAGTTCATGCAAATTATGATGTAACAAATTAGATGGATACGGTGGAAATTAAATATTTCAAAAACAACCTTTTAGAGGTGGCACATTTTAGAGGAAAAATATTTTCACAGGGTTTATATAGTAACGTTTTTTTCTCCTGTACTGGCACACAACACTGCAATGTTCTGATATTTTATTTGTAATATTTGATTCTTTAGATAGTTGAAGTATTATTATTTATTTTTTCTCAGGAAGTGAATACATTTTCAGAATAAAGAAGGATAAATAAAGATTTTCAGAATAAAAGAGAAGTTTAAAAAACAGAAGAAACTAATGTGACTCTCTACTCTAAGAGTTAAATGTTAAAACTGCTTGCCTAATATTGTGCAGGTCCCTCCTACATCACCAAAACAGCATTAACACATGGACTTCTGTAGGCATCTTGTGCATCCTATAGTCTGATGGCTGGGGTCTGTAAGCCTAGAGCTTCTTTGGTCCATGTCAAATATTGCTATTACTTATTAGGAACTACTGAGTTTAGAAGCCAGGTGAACCTTGATTAAACACAGCGTTCAGCTGAATAAACGCAACTTTCTAGGTGTTCCATTGTTGCCTTCTCTTCCTGAAAAAGCCACTGTAATGGAGAGTTATTGCCAAGATGCTGTGCTTGGGCTGCAGCAGTGCTTAGCTGACTGGGCCATCCAAACTAACGTCAACATAAATACCACGACTCAAGGTTTCCCAGTAGAACATTGCCTCGTTAAGAGACGATCAATGTTAATCACTTCAGCTGTGCGGTTTTAATATTGTGGCTGATCAGTGTAAATGAGTGCTTTAGTTACCAAAAAAAAGAAAAAAAAAATGTTCCCAACACTCTGAGCTAATGCCACAGTCTCATCAGTTCACTAAAAGAACTCATATTAACTTTTGACCAAGTTAAATTTAGCCTCTTACTAATTAATTTGCAACCAATTATGCTGGTGGTGGAGAAATCCCAGTGTCTATGTCCTATTTCTATAGCAGATATATCAATTAAGGACATAGTATGTCTGTAGGGTGTAATCAGGAGCTCGAGGACTGTTTTTAATTAACCGCAATGTAGTTACACCGTGTGAGTTCACTGTTGTAGAGAAACATGAGCCCTAAGAGATGACATGCTGAAAAGATTAGTTGTTTAGACGAGGAATGAAACCTACTTTTTACTCATCTCCACAAAGCTGATAGGAAAAGACACAAATGGAATGGTTTGTATCCTTATTTGTCTCCTGTATTTTGCATTCTGTGATAAAAACTAAATGGAGGTAAATGGAGGTAAATGTAAAGTCTTTAAACTCGTTAAGGATTACTAATTTGCAGATATCATGGTTTGGAAATCATGAGAGTAAATGCTTACATTTTAACAATGAATCTTGGGAATGTGCAGAAAAAATACAAGTACAGATTAATGTAACTCTTGCCCTGGTTTTTAACATCCCCCAGAGAATAAATAGAATTAGCATATTAAATGTGATGATGACAAAAGCTCCATGGACCTTCTGGGCAAACACCACTCTGACCTTGTGACTGGACAATTGGCTCCTCTGCCACTTCATCGTACTTCCTCTCACCTCTTTCAAGTTCATCACCCCTTTCCACTGGCCTGAGAAGCCCTATAGCTATAGGTATTATCTATTCATTGCTTTGTAGATACACTAGCTGGCCTCATGGCTTTGTAATTACATGAAGATATGAAAAAAAAAAAATCATCATTTCTTGTCAGCTGGAAAAAAAAAAAGACAAAAGACCGCCTTTTTGTTTTTTAGGACTAGAACTCTGTTCTAATGAAAGCACTTCATTTGCCTTTGCATGAAAGGTTTTTCCAAAAAAGTCAGAACATTGAGTAAAGTGTAAATACAAGCTGGATGCAATGACTTGCAAATCTCACAAACCCATATTTTATTCACAATGAAACGCGGAGACTTCATCAGATGTTTTAACTGAGTCGTTTCACTAGTTTGTGAAAAATATCTCATTTTGAATTTAATGGTAGCAAGAAATCTAAAATAAAGCAGGGATCGAGACAACAAAAGCCAGGAAAAGTATGTGGTACTAAAAAGAAACGGCTGGGGGAAAATTTTGCAACTGATTAAGTGAATTGACAGGAGGTCAGTAACATGGCCGGGACTACAAAGAGCATCTTAGACAAGCAGAGTTTCTCAGAAGTAAAGATGTGCACAGGTTCACCATTCTGCAACAAACTGTGTCTGCAGATTGTGGAACAGCTTCAGGATAATGAATACTTGGACTTTCTCATCTACAGTGGATAATATCATCAAAACATTCTGAAAATCTCAAAGTGTAAAGGACAAGGATAGAAATCGATATCGGATGCCTCTCTCAGGAGACACAGCATTAAAAACAGACATGATTCTATCATGGAAATCACCGCTTGGGCTTAGGAGCGCTTCAAATAATCACCGTCTGCAAGCACAGTTGACTGCATCATCCACAAATGCAGGGTAAAGCTCTATCATGTCAAGAAGTAGCCAAATATAAACATGACTCAGATGCTGCTCTGGGCCACAGCGCTTTTTAAATTGTGGTCAAATTAATCAAAATTTGAAATTTGTTTTGGAAAACCATCCAGCTTGTTATCGCCAGTTTTGGAAAACCATATGCTTCCATCCAGATGACATCTTTTTCAGCGGAGGCCTTGAATATTTCTGCAAATAATGCTGAACTACACACTGCAGCTACTAAAACAGCATGGCTTCACATTAGAGTCTAGATACTGTACTGACCTGCCTTGTGATGCGCTGAATGAGCTACTACGTCACCGATATTACAGTTGAAATTACACATTTTCTGCACCTGAAATGAAATGATCAACCCTCCTTCACCATACCCTAACCCAGCATTTTTAAAGCACCAATAAATTTGCAGTCGTTGTTACACAGTGACTGTTACACAGTGTAAAATCTTGGGAGATCATAACAAAAAGTAATAAAATGTTTTTTGGCAACAACCGTCAGCAGATTTGGGCTAATAATTATTAATTCATGACTCGCTGTGCTATGGTGTCGTGGGACTTCAGGCTTTACAGTGGTTAGCTGTTCTTCCTCAAATACAGTCTGCCAACACTTCCTCTGGACCTGTCTTCAAGTTTGCACCAGTAATTTTGCTTAATTATGATAAATAACAAATTTTCAAGCTGTGTTCGTGTAAAATTTGAACACATGGTCGCTGCTTTATTGTGTTTCCAGCACCAGTTAGTGTCTGTTCATATACACAAGTAAATAAATACACCTGTTAAACTTGCTTGAGCTGTTTAAAGCCTAACAATGAACATCGGGGCTACATTAAACTCTCTCCGTTATGTACTGAACAATGGCTACTTGGTAAAACAAAGCATCCCATTGAAAATCCAGCAGTTTTTAAGATTATTAATTTGTTTATATTTTACAACATTGAGCTGAGAACAGTAGGTGTCTGGAACTGGCTAAAAAGCATAAAAAACCATCATGGATTTATGAACAAATCTGTGAAATTGTATTAAACATGTAGTTAAAGCCCCGTCATATATTTAAGCTGACACTTGTGTGCATTTTATGTGAGGTTCAATTTTGTCGACGGACTCAGTTTTCCTTCTCCATCATCTACCAGACCTGACAGACGACAAATGGCCAATATGGGCTCATCCATCAGAAAATAATAAACACCTGTTAACAGAAATCATACATCCTTTAAATATGAATATGTTTGATTTATGCACAGCCGAACTCCAAGGATTAATATGATTACAGTTATTAAACCAGCAGGATAATGAGTTATGGAAATTCTAACTCGTGAAAGCTTCAGCCGACTGCCTATTAGACATCATTCATAATCAGCTCCTTAGTGTACAGATAGGGTAGATTTGTACCCCCACACAGTGCCACACCAGATGGCTAATATTTGGCGTGCAGCAATGAAGTGACAGGAGTTAAATTAGAGCACTGACATATCAACATTATTGTCGACATGAATAATTACCAGAAAACCTAAGGCTTAAAGAAATAATTTGAATAATCACGTCTCATCATATTCATGACGGTAAATATAACAGCTGTTTTTGAATTTCCTATAAAGGAGAAGACAAGAACTTGCAGTGTTAGCTTTGGGTGCTTAGACTTTTAGTGACATGTAAATGAATAGCAATGAATTTAAAAATATACCTACTCTAGACATATACAAACAACATCCAGACTTGCAATAATATGCTACCGATGATGATTTTCCTCCCTCATGAATCATCCTTATAGAGAAACAAATGAGCCAAAGTTAGAGACCATTTCAACAATGCATGCAAAATCAAGAGTTAAATGTGCCTGTCTCCACAGCCCTTTGGTTTAACTTCTGCTGATTAAATGTGCAACCGGCGATAAATAAAATAGACGTGATAGTCAACACAAAAAGGTTCAGACAGTTTTCATTGTGGATGTTTGAGATATTCTCCTGACTACCAGAAAAAAAATGATGTCCAATCAATTTTTTTTAAAAATCCCCCAATGTTTGTAAGGTAATGAGAAGACTGAAATAATTTTTTTGGAAAAAAAAGTGTTTTTGTTTTTAATTAAATTTCACATGTCTGCTACAGAGGACATTGGAAGGCCAACCATATTAAACAGAACCTTTGATGGCAAACAGTTGCTTCCCCCCCAGAAAAGAGGTAAACCTAAGAACAAGTTTAACATCGACAGACCAGCATCACTTTTGATTAATTCTGTTGTGTTTAATTGGAGTGATACTTCAAAAAAGCAATTCCTCTTGTTGGACAAACAAAGGAATACCTTGCACTTTGTGCACATCATGTATGTTTTGCTCTTACAGTGGGATCTGTGAGATGTTGATACATGGGTTTCATCCACCATCTCTGGAAGCTGGACGGCACCATAGTGTCTCAGAGCTTTATTTGGCTGTGGTTTCCACTTTTGATGGTCATCTTTACTGTTTATTTGCACTTCCTTCTTGAGTCTGTGTAATCAACTCTTTACCAAGGAGCAGCTTAAAGTCAAGGAACTTCAGTAGTTTCTTTCCCCAAAACTGCAAGTCACTCCAATACTGAAACAGCAAGTTGGTGATTGGTAGATCAAAAAAGTGGAGAACTGCTAGTACCGCCCATTTCTGAGTGCGAGAGGCCATCCTGTAGAAACTAAACATTCGCTCAACAAGGTCCACACCACCCATGGTGGTATTGTACTCAGCAATTGCCAGTGGCCTTGGTACCTGGACAAACCTTTTACTGTTACTTTTACTGTTATCCTGTTACTCATGAGGGTTCCAGTTCTAGTCAGCCCTTTCATCTTTGAAGGTTGATGTTTGTAAAGAACCTGTCAAAGAACAGGTGGGTTCCTTGGGGAACAGGCTCTGCCAAATGAAGAACAGCTAGCTGTCCAATGCCCATTCCTCCTGTATCTCCGAAAGACCACAAACTCAACCAGTTGGTGCGGCTAAGAGAAACACCTTTAGTCCAGTTGGGCATGACTTGCCTAGTAGATACTGGCGCAGTGGGCAGTGACCAGTAAATGGGATCATTTGCTTGTCAATGCACAATTTTTCTGTTCTAGGTAGACTCAGACATCCTTGCCTCACTTTGGCTAAAAGGGGCCTGATTCTACACAAGAGATCACTTCTTTTTTCATCATCTGAAACATCAAGGTCATTGATGATCTTGATGGAATTTCTGAGCTTGTGGATTCTGCCACAACTTGAACTCTTGTGTTTGAGGCCCAAGACATGTGAATATTTGGATATCTTAGACAACCCATCTAAATGGAAATCCCAGTTCCCTGAATACTCTTCCTCTGCTTCTGGCTCAAAAAATGCATCTTGATCTTCTTCATCAGACAACTCTTGATCTGAGTTTCCCTCAACAAATCGCAATAAAAAATCTTTCTGCTTCGAAAAAAAAAAAAATTCCTTTCTGGTCATTTAAAAAAAAAAGGGAACAAAATGGAGAAAATAACTACAATTGTCCACCACAGAGGACATTTTTTAAACACTTCCATACTATACTAAAATAATGTTAAAATTAGGCATTCTATCTTTTAATTTGTTACAATAATTCATTTAACACAATTCAGTAGACCATATACTGAACTCAGACGATAGAAAGTAGTATTGTAGAAAGTGGAAGCCTTGATCTAGCTAGTGTCGATCAAATATCAATATCAGCAATTGTATCAATAGTATTGATATTTCATTATGCCCACCTCTATGGAGTCAAGCTGACAGTGATCTGCAACCTGTTTGTGATAATGTAGCAATTACTTGTGATAAATAATGGAAAATTGCAAACTTGTTGCCATCTGTTGCAAATCTGCCACAAACAAGGCAGGATGGGGAGATAATTGTAAAATGACAAAGGTGCTAAGCAACCTTGCTTTAATATATAAATATAACTAGAACACAACCAGCTGGCAACCTGCTGAATTGAGTCACCCATTGCAAAAACACACTGCAGACATGTGTCTAACTGTAACTGTGTTACCAGTCAGTGACCCATTAGTTGCTGCAATGAAAGACCATGGTACAAATTTCATACTGGATACAATTCATCTACATCCTCCATTAAATTCACCTACCGCCAGTGGTTGGTTTATGCTAGGTAGCTAAAAGATTTAGGACACCCCCTCTAATTAGCAAATAGTTAACATGCTAAGTAGCATGTTAGCAAGCAACAGGCTAAATTTCCACACCTGCAATGTCAGCATTTAAGGCAACACTGTGCTTCATTATACTACATCTCTGGACTGGTAGTTTACATTTTACCAAGCGTGCAATCACATATCAAGGAAATGTTGCTATGTGGATGGATGAAATTTTAATCTGCATATTTCCAAGAGTATAAATCTTCTCTTCTGCATCCTCTACCTATATCCAGCTGCACCACTAACTGTAACAGAGCTTTTACTCAAACTCTACGTTGATTTGTCTTTTTCTTTTAAATGTTTGCTTCTAAAATAAATCTTAAATATGAGATGGAGTATGAGGAGCACAAACAGCAAATCTGGCTGATGTACGTCAACTGACACTGCCTCTGTGTCATGTTTATGGATTTTTATATGTAGCAATGCTTCCATTTCTACTGCTGCAAAAAGAGAAAAAAAAGAGAAACAGCATTTGTCATTGTCTGAAACCAAGACTTCTTTGTTCCTTTTGTATTTGCTCACCAGCATGATTTTTTTTTAATATGACATACACAAAAATAGATATGTTCTTGAAGAAAAAACAATCATAGGGAATATGTACGGCAGTGTAGGAAAGTGTGTCGCTATGTGGTGTCAGTCTGTATGCAAATACAACTTCATTAGTTTGGGAGATCAGGAGAATGAGGTGAGGGTACAATGTGTTATATTAGAATGGAAGGCACATGACAGTCCTATTTCCTTTGAGACTTTCCTGTTCACTGTCTTCTATTATATTAAACCAAATCAATTATCCCAAAGGCAGCGTGCTATAATAGGAAGCTGGGTGGGCATTTTTAAACAGAGTAGGCTGGCTGCTCAAATCTAAATAAGCTGCATGTGATTACAATGATGAGGACATTGAAATCTTGTAATTGAGACACGCAACATTATGATTGCATACTGATTGAATATAATTAGCTTTGGCTTTTACTTTGTTTGCTAGCTTCCTTTAATTAAAAAAGATTTTTCCTTTTCTCTTTGTGGGAACGGTTTCAAATTATCCGGGAATGTTTGATAAGTGATTAGCCTGCTTAGGCCTGCTAAGATAATTAATCGTCCAAAAATGTGCCGCAGTCGCCGAGCGGCTTCCCCCCTCTACACGGCCGCAGTGGCTATAAATCTAGCTGTGCCCATGTTTAATCCATAACGAGTC
Organism: Hemichromis elongatus; assembly: GCA_015108515.1. Taxonomy (NCBI): domain Eukaryota; kingdom Metazoa; phylum Chordata; class Actinopteri; order Cichliformes; family Cichlidae; genus Hemichromis; species Hemichromis elongatus. Next base: position 41,593 of record VUQR01004354.1, read on the forward strand.
AGGCTGCCTTAAAGGATGTATTTTCGCTCCTCTCCTTTAGTCATTTTCATTTCAAGCTTCTATGAGCCCCCGATAAGCAGCTTTGACATCCAGGTTAACATTGCTCTGAGAGGTTCATCATGAGCTGCGCTATAAATAGCTGCTGCAGTTACAACTTCACGTATGATTGCTATGTATACTTACTTCTAAACTCTGCTGTGGAGTTCTGTGTTGACACATCCCTTACATTTCCACCGCAGGTCTCCAAATGTGCCTGCCTGCAGTGAATACTAAGTCCATTCCCCTCCAGTGTCTCCGTGGGTGTAAGGCCTCGTCCTTGCAGAGCAGAGCACACTCCATCCCTGACAAGGGCTCCACTTTTATCACCTGATGCAGTGAGAGCCAAATGAGGGTTCGGCCATGTTCAGCCATTTATCATCCGCGATCAGTGAGCAGCCACAGGGGCAGAAAGGACCTTGGCTGCGTGTATGCGCCCCCCCCCCCCC